>JAFVLL020018842.1:94179-145735 GCA_021397915.2 Tor tambroides
TTTTGTGTAAAGTTATATCCACAATGCCATAAACCATAAAATTACTGTAAGTTGGATTATTTAAACAGCTTTAGAGCTTGAATATCATAGATTTATAAAACTATAAGTGTCAATTTCTGCTTTTAAAAAAAAAAACAAAAAAAACTGTCAATGTCTTATGAGTTTTGTCTAGCAAAGTCTTTTGGAAAGTTGTTTTGTCAGCTGAACAGTCAGTATGTACCATCTAACAAACACACTGTACTTCTATGTTTCACAGCATCATTTTCATTTCTGTCAAAAAATAAATAAATATGGTGCTCCCCTGACTGTGGTCTATATTGCTGTGGCACTCATATTTTCTTAAGAAAATGTAAAAATCTAGTTTGATTTACTATTCCAACCGCTAAGACTGCTGCTGAAACCAAATGAATGGGGATGTGTTATAATAAGCTTGTCAATCAATAGAGAAAGTATCCGTCAGCCAGAATGTTTAAACAAGGTCTCTGTCAGCATGTTTGTCAGTCTCTTCATTTTTGTCAATCTTTGAATCTTTGATGTGGTCCAGTCAAGTCAAAACATGCCAAGTAAAAAGATCTACTTTTTTTCTAACCGTGAGTACTCTGTATACATCGCTCACATACGTGCCGGAATTCACAATTTTTCTGCAATAATTAATTTTAGGGCTATAACAAATTATTATTTTGATCATCGATTAACCATGCAATTATTAGAACTAACCGCTGATTATTTCACTGATTAATCGGGAGGCTTTGATCGATTATTCAGCTCCTGCGATTCGTTAAAATACTGAGTTACATATTATATACACATTCATATATAGAGCTGCTTTATAGCAGAAAATCAAGTTGTAATTCTAACTGAAAGCGAGACACTGACACTGTTTTTCATGTAATATATAAATAAACATGAAGTTTGGCGATTGCAGAGCTTGTGCAAACATCCACATCATCGCTCTGATCAGATACTTTCTTAACTCCTGTTTTCTCACCTCTGTCATTTTTGTTGTGTGTTTATTTTGTTATTGAGAGGAGGGAGTGCAGCATATATTTACATATTCATCTAAACACCACTCTCAGCAGCGTTGAGATGTTCGCCAAAAGTAAAGCATTGCTTGCGTATATTGAACTTCTCTTTACTTCTAACTGAAGAAAAAAAAAGAACAAGACAACAAGGCATCCATGTTGTTTAGCAGATACACACAACTCTAGTTTAAATGAGTACAAAGACATTTTTATTGTAACTTCTGAAGAGAAACAGTGCAGACTCTGGACAAGGATGAAACTTTTTTAGTGAGCATGTATTGAGCACCTGTGTTCGCACACGCTATCAAATAATTTGTATAATTTGAAAGGCTACACGTTGGGCTGTATGAATGCGCTAGATTGAAATCTGATTGGATGAGTCATGATTGACGCCACTTCAAAAAAGCCAATGAAAACACACCAGACAGCGCACATCAGTTCATATCTATACAGCACAACAGTCACGTTTCAGGGTAAAAAAAAAAAAAAAAAAAAACTCTATTAATTTTCTCCATAGAGAAATAGAGTTTTAAAATCCACTGATAAACCTTTAAAGACAGACCTGCTCTGTGCTAAGAGTTTTTTAAATGATTCTATTTGCTTTTGTAGAACCCATCTGTGTTCACATTAATTCAAATATATATTTAATATAATCATGTGGTTAATAGAGGAATTTGTGGTGAAAAACTACATTACCCATGATGCTGTGCAGAAAATTCCACCAATCAGAGAGTGGCAGTGAGCAAAGCACTCCCATGAAGCACCACAAATGACGTAATCGAGTACTTAAATATTTGTATATAAACGCATATTTTGCAGTGAACTTACAGGGTTTTGTTTCTATAGATACAACCCACAACAAAATGAATAGTTTTATATTCCTCCATTGTTTTTCATTCAAGTATGTCATTGTAGTTCTTTGATTAAAACTTTTAGGTACACAGTCTTGTACCTTCCTGCTTTTGTCTGATTTTCATATACTTTTTACTTCAAATTATAGAAATTAAAGTGTAGCTTTGGTTCATGGCTTATACCACTTTAAAGAAGACTTTTTTAAAAACCCCTATGGGAAAAACAAACAGAAAAAATACTTCCAGAACCACGGCGGCTGAAAAAAGTAGGGGCACCAATGCACTCTATATTGATAATGCAAGTTTCCTGTTACCTACAGTAAGGCTTTTGAAGTACCAAAAAAAACAAAAACAAAAAAAAAAAACCAAGAAAAAAACATTTTTAATGCAGTATAAATAGTAAAAAGCGTTTCAGACATAAAGATGAGTAATAGAGGGATATGGTTTCGGTAACAGATGGACACTTTTTTTGTGCGGGTGTCACGATGGCAGCAATTAGCGGTTGAGTAATAGCTGGCCGACTCTCTTCGGGTAATTCAGCTAGTATCACCCTGCCAGACTCTCTCATCATGACCAGGAGCTCACTAGTATATAACTCAACCAAATTCTCACAAGAGCTGGACAACCCCCATGAAAACTGGCTCAGACAGCATCTAAATTTGTACTCCAGCAGACGTGTGACATGACGGATGTCCTCTCCGGCGCTCTCGCTCTCTCTGCTGTTTGCTTGTTCTCAGCTGGCACACGCTTTCTGGGACCAATCTATTCACAGACATTTCATCATCCTGGCACACATAATCATCTTCGAGCTAAATCACACCTAATTAAGTCACACAAATATGGAGCTTTAGTGTATTTTTAAATTAAATTTGACCCTGTATGTAATGCAGTGAAGTTACAGTCATTTCAGTTAGTGCTAATAAATTCAGGGTTAGAAATATTTTGATTATCAGCATTGGCCGATATGTTTTTGTTTAGCCGATAAGTGTCAGAAGTAGGACTTTTGTTTTGACAGCATTGAGACTTACCAGATTACAGATGGCACTGTTGGTTAGTGTTTTCTTCCTTTTTATTGGTGTTTTTAATTTCAACAATTTCTTCATTTGTGAAAATATTATTATACATAGTTTTTATTGTTTTAGCTGTTGACCAAAACATTTTCAAGTTATAGTTATATAATGGGCTTAAAGTCCACACTCTGAGCTTTAATTCAATGGTATTCTCATCAAAATTGGAGGAAAGGTTAAGGAATTACAGCTCTTTAATATGTACCTCCCCCTTTTTTCAAGGGACAATAAGTAATTGGACAGTTGACTCAAAAGCTGTTTCATGGACAGTTGTGAGCTATTCCTTCATTTTGTCTACATCAGTTAAGCAGGTAAAAGGTCTGGAGTTGATTCTGAGTGTGACATTTGCATTTGGAAGCTGTTGCTCTGAACCCACATCATGCAGTCAAAGGAGCTCTGCATGCAAGTGAAACAGACAATTGTTAGGCTTCAAAAACAAAAGAAATATATCAGAGAGACAGCAGAAACATTAGGGGTGGCCAAATCAACAGTTTGGTACATTCTGAGAAAAAAAAAAGAACACATTGGTGAGCTCAGCAACATAAAAAGGCCTGGACGTTCACAGAGGACAACATTGGCCTCTACATGTAAAGAAAACCCTTTCACAACTTCCAGCCAAGTGAAGAACACTCTCCAGGAGGTAGACGTGTCACTGTCAAAGTCTACATTCAAGAGAAGACTTCACGAGAGCAAATACAGAGAGTTCAGCACGAGGTACAAACAAGGCCAGATTAGACTTTGCCAAAAAAATCTTAAAAAAGCCAGACCACTTCAGGAAAAGCATTCTTTGGGTGGCTGAAATTAAGATCAACCTGTAGCAGAATGATAGGAAGAAAAAAGTATGGCGAAGGCTTGGAACAGCTCATGATCCAAAGCATTCAGCATCATCTGTGAAACATGGTGGAGCAGTGTGATGGCATGAGCATGCATGACTTCCAGTGGCACTGGGTTACTGGTGTTTAGTGATGATGTGGTAGAGGACAAAAGCAGCTGGATGAATTCTGAAGTGTGTAGGGATATACTCTCTGCCCAGATTCAGTCAAATGGAGCAAAGTTAATTGGGCGGCGCTTCATAGTACAAATGGACGATGACCCAAAACCAGAGGTCGCGTTAACTGAAAATTCTCTGTCATTGACGGAATTTTTTTTAGCAGTGACGGAAAAATTTGAAGGCCGTCCGTCATTTTGACAGATTACACTGAGAGTGGTCTATTGTAAACTGTAATTACCACGCCTGTCCAGTTGGTGGCGAGTGCGCTCCAGTGAGCCAGCAGAGCACGGGATCATCAGCTCCAGAACAAAAATAAAAGTGTTACCAGTCTTTTGCAAGGCGAGTACTCAGTTTAAGCTACAGCGATCCATCAGACCACATTAAAGAGCGCCAAAACGGTATTTATTGCTTGAATTTCCTAATAAAATTGACTTTGTTTCATATCAAAAGTAACAACGCGATTTATTGGATGGAAGGTGCACTCTCTGTACTGTTCATTCATCAACTGAAAACAGCATTGATTGGGATTTAATAATCGATATTGGTTCATAAAAATGAGAATCTATTAAAATTGAGAAATCTTTTTTTTTTTTTTACCCAGCCCTAGCATATTTTGTTTATAGTGGCCTCCGCTGTCACTGTGGTGTTGAACATGAAAAGTGACGCACAGTCTGTTCATCTGTTCTCATCATAAATAAATAAATCCATAAACCTATATGCTCCTCCTGTATGTTCAATATTAAAAATGAAAATGAGATCAAAAATAGAAGCAATTAAATGTGTTATTATAACTAAAATGTGAAAATTAAAATGACGGGTAATAATAGATTATGACGGAATTTTTACGACCCTGTCCGTCAAAATGACGGAAAATGTTAAAGTCTAACGCAACCTCTGCCCAAAACATACAGCAAAAGAAACCCAGGAGTTTTTGAAGGTAAAAAAGTGGAATATTCTGCAATGGCCAAGTCAATCTCCTGATTTCAACTTGATTGAGCATGCATTTCACTTGCTGAAGACAAAACTAAAGGCAGAAAGACCCACAAACAAACAACAACTGAAGTCAGCTGCAGTAAAGGCCTGACAAAGCATCACAAAGAAGGAAATCCAGTCTCTGGTGAAGCCCATGAGTTCCAGACTTAAGGCAGTCATTGCCTGCAAAGGATTCTCAACAAAATATTTAAAATTAACATTTTATTTATGATTATTTTTATTTGTCCAAGTATATCTGAGCCCCTGAAAATGGGGGGATTGTGTATAAAAATGGTTGTACTTCCTAAGCATTTTATGTTATATTTTTGTTCAACCCCTTGAACTAAAGCTTAAAGACTGCACTTCAATTTCATCTTGATTGTTTCATTTTAAATCTATTCTAGTGGCATACAGAGCCAAAATTATGAAAATTGTGTCAGTGTCCAAATATATATGGACCTGACTGTAACTGCAGAATCAAGAAGTTGCTATATAAAGTATAAATCTGCTTTTTGTCAAGTTCTTTTTCTCAAATTGAACTTAAATAGTCTGATATCATATAAATTGGCTTTATATTGGCCATCAGCCACCCTGCTCTCGAAGATATTACCACTGGCCATTAAAAAATCCATAACGGTCAACCAACATCTAAAATTATGTTTCAGCCGTCTGATTTGTTATTTCTGTATGTGAAAACAAAAATAACAAACTGAAAATTCAATAAACAATTGTAAATGTACCCGCACCTTTAGCCAGCTGAAATGTTGCAACCATAAACAACTCAAAATTTAACATAACATATATCTTTTATAGATCAACAGCTATAATTATATAGCAATATTTGACTAAAAAATATATATTTCTTAAATAGTTCCCCACACTTTTGAGTGATCCCAGTGAGTTATTCACTTCTACCAGTTCAGTGAAACAAACCAAACAAACAGTTCAAATTAATCCTATGCAACGCTACTGTCTGCTAGATAATATCTTTAAAAGGCAAATAAACAGCACTCAAAACAAGCACATGTCGCCTCTGGCTCTAGTGTCAAAAACATGTGCCTCTGCTATCTCAGAAATGCATTTCTTGTCAGCATGTGATGTTATTCTGTCATCCAGTGAGTGTTGAGTTTGGCCTGAAGCGCTGAATCTGTGTGCACCGGTGAATTAATAAAGCTATAAACATCCAAATTTATACATGAATATCTGTTGAGGTACCACCTTAACACTGTACCTTGACAAGCTACAAGCTATTCATAATTTAAAGTAGTTCAGCTACAGTCAAGCCACCTTATAAAGAAGTTAGCTGGACTCAATGCACTGAAGCTATTATTTAATCAGTGCTATATTTTTCTGGCCTTCAACCTTCTGTCTCAATTAAGCTGACCACATAAAATACATAAATTTAGCAACTAAAAAAACTCAGGGCTGCACGATTAATCAAAAACTGCATATGGGAACACAACATGAGCCAACCGTCTTTCCATACTTGTAATATTTGTATAATTATAAGAAGAGCTTATCAACAACAACAAAAAAAAGGGCTTTAAAGACTTTTTTTCATCAAAATAAAAGTATGATGGTTTAAAAAGTTTGAAAATGAAGAAACTAAGACATAAATATAAGTAATGTAATTTTACAGTCATAATGTACAATAAAATGATCAAAATAATCATTATCAAAAAAAAATATATATATATATATATTTTATTTTACAAATATTTTTGAATTTTGAGAATTTTATATTCTCAATTTTTTTATTCTACAGTAAATATTATAATTGTAACTTATTTAGTGATTTTATATTATTATTATTATTATTACATTGCTATATTGACAATCAACAAGTTTTGGTCAAATTGTGTAGCCATATAAACATGGAAACACTGGAATATTTTTAATTGCATTTTAAAAATCACACTTCTCATTTTTTATGACAAAAACTGCAATTTGATTTTTCTTGAAATCTTCTTGAGCCCTACACTCTGATATAATTAAAAACATAATAAACAGCAGCATTTAAATTCAACATATTTCTTTCTCTAAAGAAACCTGAAAAATAGTAACCATCATAGTTTCCCCAAAAATATGAAGCAGCACAACTGTTTTCAACACTGATAATAATAAGAAATGTTTTTTTTGAGTATCAAATCAGCATATTAGAGTGATTTCTGAAAGGTCATGTGACGCTGAAGACTGGAGTAATGATGCTGAAAATTCAGCTTTGATCACAGCAATAAATTACATTTTACAATATATTCACATAGAAAACAGTTGCAATTATATTTCATAATATTACTGTTTTTACTGTATAAGAGACTTCTTTCAAAACCTTTAACAAATCTTACCAACCAAAAACAGTTGAAATGTAGTGTATAAAAACAGAAACACTTTGGAACTTGAATCTGAATAACCTAAAAAAGTAGTTACTGGAAATACTTTCTAGTCTGAAAACACTGTCAGACTACTGATAAATATTACTAGTACACACTGATCTAAACCTAAAGAAAAGAATTAAAAAAAAAGTGTGACATAATGGAGGGAAATGAGAGTGAATGAGAGCATGTCAATGACTAAAATAAGAAGCAGTGAGACAGAAGGAGGAAACTCTTCAGAGGGGAGGGGAAGTGTGGGACTCTGATGGCTCTATTCCTGGAGTCTGGCAGCAGAAGGACCTGAAAGGACTAATCTTATTAGTCTGACAGGAGGGATTAGGACACAAAATAGGGGGCCAGACGGGTGGACATGGGGGAAAGAGTCTGTGAAGAAAAGAAATGAGGCAGAACTGGTAGAATATGAAAAAACAAACGTTGCAGTGATGGACAGTAACATCACTGATTTTTGATTTTCAACAAAGGCTGATTTTTGAACGCTTAAGAGCTTGTTGAGCACAATCTGAAGACTCCACATAGATTAAAACAGCACATAGTCAGATTAAAGCCATGTTGTTGCAGATCTAGATGTGATTGTTTCTGTTCTCTGGATTAGTTTGTAGTATGTGAACAGTGAAGAATGGGCAACAGATTAGATTTGGCCTGATGTTGACGACTCTGGACAGAACCGCAGGCGTGAGATTGAAGAGTGCAGTAACAAGATTTATGGCTACTTTCTGCTCTGTTAATTTAGACACACTCAGGGGAGTAAAACAGACCAACAGTGCCAAAAGCTAGTGCTGTCCCACTAATTTAAGGTGAGAACAGAACTCATGCACACACATTCATTCCTAGCAGTATAAGGTCCTGATACATCCCCTAAAAGAGGCATGTGTGTGTATTTATATAGTAAGCCAATATTTATTTACTATGGCATTCTTATACATGAAAATGTAGGGCAATGTTGTATGAGTTCAGTGAAAAGAAATTAGGATATTATTAACATTAAAGACATTCCAGCACAGTTTCATCTCAAAAAGAAATCTGAATTTCAACCCCCAAATTACTGACTTTACTGTAGTTCAGTATTGATGCACTACCAAATTACATCTGAAATGATATATTCATTAGGCTATTTTATTTATTTATTTGTTTACTTGTTTGTGCTTCAGAATGATAAAACCCCCAAAAGACTGTATCATTTAAGATGCACATGCTATCACATTTGCATGGGCATTTATACATGCAAACCTTTAGTAAACCAGGGCTGAAATGAGGACATACTGTACCACAGACTTCAAGTCAGATTAATGCTACTCCAAATCAGTGTCATTTTAGTATTATTTATATACACCCTTAGTATTTATTCTTTTTTTTTTAATTATCTATATTTTCACATATTTTTTATTTTTCATTATAATTTTAGTTTAAGGGATTTTGCTGTGTACTTTTGTCATTTTATTTAGGTTTAATTTTTTTATTTCAGCTTTAGTAATTTTAATACTTCAACTTGTTTTAGTTAGTTATCAAGGCAACATATCTCATGTAAATTTGTTTAAATAATTCTATATTTTAAATCTATATTTTATTTCATATTTATTTCAATTGCTGAAAATGATTTTTAATATTTTTATATTATTTACTTTATTCATTAACCAATTTTAACTTTATTAAATTTTATCAGATTTTTCAAACTTCTTGCAGCAATTTTCCCTCCAACATATAGCTATGTAAAACACACACACACACACACACACACGTACATTACTATCCTTGTGGGGACATTTGGTCCCCACAATGTAGCATAAACAACTACACACACACACACACACACACACACACACACACACACACATCTTTGAACTCACTGGAATGTTTCATGTCCTTTAGCATTTGTTCCAGGTCATTGTCTGGCTTCTTCACACATCGGCTGGCAGTTGAAGGTAAGTGTCCCTGTGGCGTGTGTGCGTGCATGAGTGTGTGTGTGTGTGTGGGTGTGTGTGTGTGTGCACAAGTGTGTGTTTAAACAAGTGGTCAAAATATGCCCCTAAACTGTGAGGACATACATTGGTGCTTTCAGTCAAAAATATTATTATGGTGTGTAGAGGTCAACCGATATTTCACCCGTACCGATAGCTAGGTTGGACCACACTGGCCAATACCGAAAAATGGATACTGAAAGAAAAATAAAATAGTGCTTTACTATTTAAAAAAAAAAAAAACAGAACTGAATCATACTTTGTACATGAATAAAATATTAATTATTATATTGATCATTAAAGTTAGTTCATAGTTTAACAACTAATGTTAAAGGGTTACTCCACCCAAAAATGAAAATTTTGTCATTAATTACTCACCCTCATGTCATTCCAAACCAGTAAGACCTCCGTTCGTCTTCTGAACACATATTAAGATATTTTTGATGGATTCTGAGAGCTGTCTGACCCTCCCATAGACAGCAATGTAATTAACACGATCAACGTCCAGAAACGTAGCAAGGAGATCGGTAAAATAATCCATGTGACATCAGGGGTTCAACCGGAATTTTACGAAGATAGGAGAATCCTTTTTGTACGCAAAGAAAACAAAAATAACGACTTTATTCCGTGTGGTGCGTCTGACACAGAACAGCGTACACTTTTTGCGTGCAGTGGATATTCTCCAAAATGGTGCTATGGTGATGCAAAGGAGAGGAATTGTTGAATAAAGTCTTTATTTTTGTTTTCTTTGCGTACAAAAAGTATTCTCCTATCTTCGTAAAATTCCGGTTGAACCCCTGATGTCACATGGATTATTTTACTGATCTCCTTGCTACGTTTCTGAACGTTGATCGTGTTAATTACATTGCTGTCTATGGGAGGGTCAGACAGCTCTCAGAATCCATCAAAAATATCTTAATTTGTGTTCCGAAGACGAACAGAGGTCTTACGGGTTTGGAATGACATGAGGGTGAGTAATTAATGACAAAATTTTCATTTTGGGGTGGAGTAACCCTTTAACAGAAGAAACTTTAAAATTTAAAAATGTATTAGTTATAGTAAATAATGAAATCAACACACTCTAACAAGGACCTAAATATGTAAAAATCTAAATATAAGGCCATAGCATTGAAATTACACACATATAAATATTGTATGCATTCTCTCACACTTTATTTGCTTCTATTCTAGAACACTTGATAATTATCTAATCAAAATAACAAAATATGTTAGTCACAAACCGGGCAAAAGCACAGTGCTGTGTCTAGGACTCAGATACAGTATCACACACACCAAGACATGTCGTGTTCAATGCAAGCGGCAGTCTAAAACAGTTTAAACGGGGAAAAAGTTTTCTTCAAGAATGAACAATGTGGCATAAATTAGTTTGAAGTTCAGTATTTAAAAAACAGAGCAAACGGATAGAAAAAGTCAGATCTATATTACAGCTCTCTATATGAAGCATACAGACTTTATTAGAGCCACAGAAAGACAAACATTTCCCTAATAAATGCACAATTTTACAGCCTAGGGTGAAGTCATTTTGTACATTAACAACAATTTGTGACAAATATAATGTAATTTAATGGAAAACTATGTGAATGGCGCAGTGTAGTGCGGCAGGATTTTCTGTCGGCTGCATTTACATCCACATCTGAAGTTTCCTGCTCCGTGCAGCGCGCAGCCTCACGTGTGAAAACAAAAAAACGTGCTGTCAGTGATTTCTGACTCTAGAGGCCGTTCTCACACTGTATAACGACAGAAAGCTCTTCTCAGCCACTCCAGTAACAAACACAACCCGGTGAACTATCGGCATGGGTTTTTGCCGACAGCCGATAGTTCCAGCAATCAACTGTCGGTGCCGATTAATCGGCAAAACCGATACATCGGTCGACCTCTAACGGTGTGTAACACATTAATTATGTTTTATGTTGTGCTGGCCGATACAACAGTGGTCTTACAATGCATACTGACACCTATGGGTGTGGATGTAGCATTGTGCAAAAGTAAAACCTCAGAAACTGATGCCATTTAATGAGACAAAGTCAGCGGTATTCAGCAGGTCATGTGATCATGATGATGTAGAATGAATAAGATTTTTTTTAGACCACTGATATGAGTTCTTGATCTTTTTTAATTTGTCTAAATTGCTGTTTACTGGACAATATTTTAGGAATAAAGCTGCCTTTTTTCCTTTTTTTTTTAAACAGTGGTGCATAAAAAAACAGATTTTGGCATAAGAAATTGGCATGTGATTCTGAAAAAAAGAGACATCCAAGACAGCTAAACTACAGCAGTCACATGGTCCGTTTGTGATGGTTTTTTAAAATAATGCCCAGATTGCCCACAAAAAGAAAGATCAACAGCTGGCATGAATTAATGTCACAAACTGCCCTTTGGATTCTTATTCCTGACATCTAAAATTAATCTGATGGAAACAATCTACAGCTCTGAACTGGCTCTGAAATATACAAGTATTTCCAAATCTACAGGGTGTAAGTGGTCATGATTTCAGAAGTATTGTATCTGCTGATCGATGGGTTTTTCAATTGCTATGCAAGGCCCGAAAATTAACGCAAGTGCTTATATTTTATATATAATATATAAATAAAATATCTATAAAAATAATGATTGCAAAACAGACTTAAAATTGTTTAAAATTTAGAATTAAAATTTTTGAATAGTTATTTCACAAAGAAATATTCTGCATATTATTCATTCCCACATCTGTCAAATTTTGGAACTGACACAAGAGAAAGTGAACCGCGTCTGTTACGTAGCCAAGCAGGCACATTTACCAGCTGATGCCAAGTGATCTGGATTGTTTAAATGTGGATAATGGAGTCATAAACTCATTTCCAGAAATAACAATCAAGAATCCTGCAATATTATAGTGTGATCCGCATTAGAGAGCAGAAAACACAAACACACACTACAGCTACACTAGCTCCTCATTCTTCAGCTGATGCT
This sequence comes from Tor tambroides, assembly GCA_021397915.2. Lineage (NCBI taxonomy): Eukaryota > Metazoa > Chordata > Actinopteri > Cypriniformes > Cyprinidae > Tor > Tor tambroides. The sequence goes on from JAFVLL020018842.1 coordinate 106,401, forward strand.
TGTCTAATGGTGTAACAGTGAAGTGTGCTCAGTGTATACACTACACGGCTCTCATTACCTGCTCTGGAAATATGATTAGACGTCTCACGTTACACACAAGAATCCCAGGTCTCACTCCATACACACACGCGTATCTGCTCCTGACAGACTGCCGTTTATCAGCACCATCTTCCCTCTTTTCCTTTTCCGCAACTTAATTTTAAAACAAACAAATAACTAAAACAATAAACCAAGATGTTATGTCTGAGGATGTTATGTTTCCATCTGCACATTCCCAGGCCTGGGACGAATGTCCTTCATAAGTAGGTCAAGGTCGGATTCTGTGGTGCACATAACGAATGTGTAGCTTTGAATCTGGCTCGCATCATTTTCATTTCAAGTGACAAAAATACAGTAAAAAGGGAGGATAAGGAAGTTTTGACAGCCTTCATTCTGAGTTTTAGCGCCACAGTCTTACCTCCATCCATGCATGCGGAAGCCAGGACACTGTTCTCCACAGCGCATACACGGCTGCCCCTGGTCCGGATCCTCAGCCTCTGTCTGCAGGACACAATTACACACACACTGTCAATGTTATTTCAGGGTCCCCAATGCATCTACCAACCCAGAAAATGTGAATAAGAACAACCCATTTTTTTTTGGTGAGCCTTTCTCTGCAAGCTTGTGAAAAAACAAGCTGCTCAGATTTCGCTCTTCCCGTGACGTAGAAAGGGAATCTTATTATAATATTACCACCCCTTAATCTGCACGTTTCCACCCACGGCGCCGCGATTGTGTTTTCGCAAGCGACAACGGTGTACCAGTTCTAATGCCAATGGTGAAAGTTTGAGCAAAGCATGCTAATTGTTCTGTCTTTGGCTGTACTGACGAGCACAGAACACTATTTAGCGTCCCAGCCTCAGAGGAGACAATAGAGCAGTGGATTTATTGATTTATTTACTGTATTACACTGCTGCCACACAGATAATATAAACATGTGATTTCTTTCCCAGCTGTCTACCTTCACAGACATAACTGACTGTTTTTGTAACTCGTGTGTTTTTAACATAAACTCATGTGTATTTGACAGTTTAAGCGCAATAAGACATGAAAGAGAACTTAGTTTAGTACTCACATGTCGTGTGACAGCCGCTTTCTGCGCGCGTGCTTCGGATGTGTGCGCTCAGAAAACCGTATATCAGAATTTTAAACTGATATGGCTTTAAAACGCATGATTTCAGCACGATAGACATGAAAATCTAAACCAAACATAGTGTCTGAGGAATGAGCTGTAAAGGCACAGCCCTATTCTTGAGAAGGGGGCGGAGAGCAGCAGCTCATTTGCATTTAAAGACACATGCATGAAATCAGCATGCTTCTGCTTCCACTCAAAACAGGCATTTTCAAAATGATAATAAAAGATCTGTGGGGTATATTGAGCTGAAACTTCACAGACACATTCTGGGGACACCTGAGACTTATAGTACATATTGTAAAAGGGGCATAATAGGTCTCCTTTAAAAAAGGAACTTCTGAATAAATTGGTAATAAAATGAGATCTGAACTTGAGGGGACATTTACACAACACCGTTTTCAATGAAAAACAAAAACCTTTTTATGTGTTTTGGCTTTTCATTTGAACATTAACAGCATTTTGGGGGACTGAAAACACAAGTTCAAGTGCAAGTTTTTGAAGTGATACCGTTATCGTCTCTGTGTATACTACAAAAACAAGAATTTGTGAAAACATTGACATCATGAGCCATTGTATTACGAGTCTATATGTATGTGCGTAGGAGCATAGTGGATGCAAACAGATAAAGGGTAAAAAAAAAAAAAAAAAAAAAAAAAAAAAGATGACAACATTGCGTGGATAGAGAAAACCTGCCACAACTAGGGGGGTCCAGGGGAAGCTCCGCACAAAAGGTTTTTTCGAAAGATATTTGCTTTACATGCAAGGCTGGACTGGGACAAAAAAAAAAAAAATAATAATAATAATAATAATAATCAGCCCTGGCATTTTTGGTCCAAGCGGCCTAGCGCTACGTTTAGAATCGGTCCAGTTGGACACAACCATTATATATATATATATATATACACACACACACACACACATTGTCTTTGTCATTGAAAACACACACATTAACACTGTGACGATTTTTTTTTTTTAAAGAAAATGGGCCGATACTGATACCGAATGCTGATTTTTTTTTTTGTTTTTTTTTTAATAAAGAATGAAAGACTACATGAACAGGTAACCATTAGAGGCAATCACTGCTTTTAGAGCACATTCCAAAAAAGATGCTACATACATAAGTATTTATTTTTTATTTAAATTAAATTGCATAATTTCAAGATTTAAGACAAACAGAATGGAATGCAAATTCACTCTCTGACAGCAGGTGGCTCTTATGGAACAATATTGCATTTCCTTGGTTACCGTTGTAAACAAAGCAGCACTGCACTTATAAACACTACTTTAGAGGGGTCATGAACTAAGAAATCAAAATTCCTTTGATCTTTTGATATATAAGAGGTTATTGTGCTATAAAAACATTCTGTGAGTTTCAGAATTCAGCCTTTTGTCATTAGTCTAAAAACAGCTTATATTGAAGCCAATCTGCCAAAACGACAGCTTGTGGAATGTTCTACTCTATGATGTAATAGTGTGGATAAGCACCGCCTCTGCAGAAGAAGATCATCGCCTGATTCTACATCACTGCCTGTTTAGCCCCGCCCACCGATTCACGCATGTAGTGTGGATAAAGAGAGAGGCGAATGCAGGTCTACGCAGAAGCCAAACAATAAAGATGGCTCTGAAGACAACAAGACGCTGTGCAGTGCCAAGTTGTGGAAAAACAGTGTTTGCATTGCCTTTCTTCTGATCCCAACGTTAGGAAAGAGTGGATTAACTTTATTTTTAATGAAGATCCAGACCGCGTCCGTAAGAACTCGGTCTTTTGTTCACTTCATTTTACTGCGGATTTGTTTACAAACACGGCACAATTCGACCCGGGATTTTCAAAAAGATTGAAACTAGAAGATGATGCTGTGCTGGCTATATTGAATCCGACAGTAGTGTTGCAACACAAGTGTGAGTAACTGTTTTTAGTATGTGGTCACTATTATTGTCTGTTATTACAGATCGTTTGATATGTACTAGGTATTTATGCATTTTTGACCTAAATCACAGCAGCGTCTGTCTGTGAGGAATGTACGCTGTCAAACATACACAACTATTAGCCAATCATAGCAGTGGGCATTTACTTCCAAGTCTACAGTCCTCCAAGCCTATTCAAACAGAGAGTTTCGATGAGGGGGTTAAAAACAGGACAGAAAATAGCCTATTACTTCTAAATTATGATGATTTTTGATGTAAAAATCTTGATAACATTATATGTGGACCTCAGAGAACAGTATAAAACAAAAAGTCAGTTCATGACCTCTTTAATATGCATTAAACAGAGGTCTCATTTTATCACATTGTCCTATTGTTGTAAATATTTATTTTTATTAGATCCCGCGCTTTAAATGAATACTTTTCCAATTCCTTTTGATGTTATGTGTGAATAACACCAAAGATTGCTACCTCATTTCGTTGTACTCTGTGCAATAAAGGAATCTTGAATCTAAAAAGAAAAGAAAATGCCATCGGAAATTTTCTGAAAACAGTCAGTTCCCTTCAGAGATTCATTCATATGAACCCCCACCTTCAATTCTATATTTTGAATTTTCTTTGAATGACCTTTAAAGTGACCTTGATCTGTCTGGTACAGTATACAGAAAATACTAATCTTACCCAAAAAGTTCATCTCATAAGTGACCTCAAAAAAGTGAATTTTCACTGAAAGGTGAGGAGTTTTCATCCCCAAATGTTTTTTACAAAGTGGCATCGCCAACTGCTGTACTTGTAGGAATAATACAGCATGTTTTGTCATTTATGCTTCAACAAATAACAAACATTGATACTGAATGTGTCACAAAGTGTAAAAGATCACAGTTCAGAGTGTACAGAGATGAACTTCGATGAACTTAATTAATTAATATGCTGTTTAAGTATGCAGGTGTGTAGTATAAATACATTCCTGGACTCGCCACATCTACCCAGCTGACATTGCCCTTTGACCTGTGTGTTCTGACCTGTAACGTACTAACAATCTGGAAAATAATTCACTCAGGCGTTGTAAAAGGGATAGTTCACCCCAAAATGAACATTCTGTCATCATTTACTTGTTTATCTTGTTCTAAACCTGTATGAATTTCCTTTTATCTGTAAAACACAAAAGAAGATATTTTGAAGAATGTTGGTAACCAAAAGGTTTTGTTGACCATTGACTTTCACAGTATGGAAGACATACTGAGACACTTCTCAAAATGTCTTAAATTCGGAAAATTAGTTTTTATTTTTGCATAAACGATAGTAACAAGTACACTCTACCTCAGTTAATCTGTCTTGGTACCTATGTGCTTACATTTGAAAAAGGGTTACTTGTAGAGTTGCACAATTAATCGTTAAAAGATCGCGATCTCGATTCAAACACACATGCAATCCCATTTTTAAATGACAACGATTCGCCCGTGTCTATAAAACCTTTGAAAAAGTCATACCGGAACTTTCAAATCTGCGTTTGCGCTGCCGCTGACACAGAGAGCAGACAGTTACCAGGTAAGAAACAGCTTCACAGTATTATTTCTGGCTTACAGTCATTCATGCTATCACAGAAATACTGGGATGGAAGTTTATAGTTCGGATATAAACATTGATGTTTATGGTAGCGATCAAAATAGAGCAAGTCATTTGAAAGTAATTGGCGCTTCAAATAACATTTGCGTCGATAGCATATATGCAATCCTAGTGGCGAAATGTGACTGTTAAAAAATGTATTTGTCATTGAATCATTCATTCAAGAGATTCGTTCAAAAACACAGATTCATCCAGTAATTTAAAAAAAAGTGAAGTATTTAAGAGTGCGTCATTGAATCATTCATTCAAACCACTTTTTCATCATTTTAATATTAAAAATTGGTGTATTAAATATATTTTAAATACATATATTAAAATCTTTAATAATTCATTCAAATTAATTAAACATTTTTAAATAGATGGCAGCAATAGTATTTCTGTCACATTATTTTGTTTAGTTCAGAATCGTGATCTCTATTTGAGACAAAAAAAAAATCGTGATTCTCAATTTATCCAGAATCGTGCAGCTCTAGTTACTTGGCTCAAAATTTATTTATTTATATTATTTTATTTTTTTAATCTGACGACTTCCCAGCTCCCGTGGCATTATGGGATCATAAAGTGTCCACTAGCAGTGCATTTTAGAATTTTGATATTTAGTTATTTTGTTGTTGTTGCAGAAAAGTTGTTTTAAATTGTCTTGCTGGTGACACATATCATATCCTAAATAAGATTTGTCTAATTTTCTAGGTCTGCGACACTAATTTCTCCAATAAAACACACAGCACCAATAGGCTGAAGAGCAACTCTGTGTTAAGTACAAATCTAGATGTTTCTATTGTACAACTCCATGTCAGGCTTAGTTTAGCCTCAAGGTCTTCTGCTTGTTTGTGGGAACAAATAAAGCAATAAAACCGAGAACTTGTTCTTCAAAACCTGCAAGTGACGTAGTTAGGGTGTTTGAAATCTTTGACGTGCCTATATACGGCAACATAACAGCCGTAAAACTAAAACACCTGGTTTGCCCTCTCACACATGCTGAGGGGGAACCCAGGAGAAAGTGTGAGGATCATTTTGAAAACAAGACAAAAAGGAAAAAAAATATTACTGTTTTTTGTTTTTCAGCTAGGCTACATAAAGAAGGAAATTAAACTTGTAACGATGTCATGTATTAAAATGTTGGATTTTATATTATAGTTCATAGTGTACAGTCAAACCAAAAATTATTCAGACACCAGATATCATTTTTCATATTTTTTACTAGTGGGTGCAGGACACTATAGTTCATTTAGGATAGCAAAATAAAGTAAACTGTGACATATTATACCCAAAAATGCTTCATACAGTGGACTACCAGTAAAACTGATAAAAATTTGGGAACAAAATTTTGATTTGACACTTTGACCTGACCATGTTTTGTTACATACCTTTCTATCAAAGCTTTCTGACATTATCAAGCTGAATTTGTTCTGACACAGTTTAACTCTGGAGTTCTTGTCATATTTTATTACCATTTTCTAAACTATAGCGAATAAACTGTGATAATGTGAGAAATGTTGAAGGTGTCTGAATAAATTTTGGTTTGACTGTATATCATACCATCACAGTACCATAAGACAATTTGCTGAATACTCAAAAATAGACATTTTCTTTCAGGAGAAAGAAAACCTGTAAAACATGGGTTTGTGCAAAAATAGAAAATGCCCTTTATTTGACAAAACAAGCTTTTTAACGTCTGTATGTACAGCATGACAATATAACGCAGCAATACACTTTTGTTAAACAAACATTTGAATTTCTTAGTCAAGATTTATGCTGACAAGAAGCACTAAGAGGCTTTGTCTACTATGACAGAACATCAGTACAAGGCCCAGTCAGGATGAGCGAGTGTGAGAGAGAAACTGCGGCCGGACGGCGGCCTCTTGTCGCCAGGAACGAGAGATCTATGGAAACACGCGTGCTAAAACAAACACCGCCTGTAAGATCAGTGAACTCTAACACTTCACTGAACCGAGACCAGAGCACTTCTATTCACTACTGACAGAGAGAGAGAGTGGACAGGGTCTTTGAGTGTTTTTTCTTCACTGAATAGTTAATTGCATTAGCCTGTTTAAAAGAATGAATAGGAAAGTAAGGGGAGAGAAAAAAAACAAAAAAAAACTCACAAACGTTTCTCTTTTTTGTGTCGCCTTGTACAGACACAACTGTAGATAGTCCAAGATAGATAGTTGTTTCTGTGAGAAACAAAACTGCCATTTTCGCTGGCATCAGACTGGTGTGGTTATAAAGAAGAAAACCTGCCATGCAGGTCCAAAGCTGCTAATGTTCATGGGTTTGATTTAATGTGCTATTGTGCACTGAAAAAACTGAAGGCTGCAGCATATAGCAGTATATATGACAATATGTATATGTTAAATACATTTGTCAATAACATTTACTGTATCCCAGTCCAAAATACTTTATATAAAGCAAGAGTTGGTTGTACAAGACTTATAAATTCAAAGTTTGAAAGTCCTCAACTACCCAAAGTAATGCAAATAAGGAAAGTAACAAATGTACTTAAAGTAACATAAGCAAGTGAAGTAATAAATTATTTGTAAAACTAATGTGTTTTATTTTGTCTAATCGGCTACACAGACTTACTCAAAAGCCCTTAAACAAAACACAAAGTTTGTAGGTTTTCAAGTACAAAATGTGACAAGTAAGGTAAGTAACAAAAGTACTAAAAGTGTCACAAGTAATGCAAGTATGTAAAGTAAGGAAAGTAATACAAAGGAAAGTAAAGCAAGTAACAACAGTGTCAAAAATAATGCAAGTAACACTAGTAACACAAGTAACTTGAGTATGTAAAGCAAGGAAAGTATTATAAATAATGTAAGCAGTAAAAGTGCTAAAACTAACGCAAGCATGTAACTTAAGTAATATAAAGGAAAGTAAAGTAAGTAACAACAGTGTTAAAAATAATGCAAGTAACACTAGTAACTCAAGTAACGCAACTACGTAGAGTAAGGAAAGTATAAATAATGTAAGTAATAAAAGTGCTAAAACTAACACAAGTAATGTAAATATGTAAAGTAATAACTTAAATACTATAAAGGAAGTAATGAAAGTAACAACAGTGTTAAAAATAATGCAAGTAACACTAGTAACCCAAGTAACACAACTGTAAAGTAAGAAATGTAATGAAAGTATTATAAATAATGTAAGTAATAAAAGTGCTAAAACTAACACAAGTAATACAAGTATGTAAAGTAATATAAAGGAAAGTAAAGCAAGTAACAACAATGTTAAAAGTAACACAAGTAATGCAAGTATGTAAAGTAATATAAAGGAAAGTAAAGCAAGTAACATCAGTGTTAAAAATAATGCTAGTAACACTAGTAACACAAGTAACGCAACTATGTAAAATAAGAAATGTAACAAAAGTATTATAAATAATGTAAGTAATAAAATTGCTAAAACTATCACAAGTAATGTAAGTATGTAAAGTAATATAAAGGAAAGTAAAGCAAGTAACAACAATGTTAAAAGTAACACAAGTAACACAAGTAATGCAAGTATGTAATAAGGAACTTAAAGCAAATACCAAAAGTGCTAAATGTGACCCTAGTAACACAAGTATGTAAAGTAAGGAAAGTAACAAAAGTAATATAAAGAAAGTAAAGTAATAAAAGTAACAAGTGTCGCAAATAAGCAATGAAAGGAAAGTAGTGCAAGTAAAAAAAGTGCTAAAAGTAACACAAGTATGTAAAGTAAGTAAAATTACAAAAAATAATATAAGGAAAGTAGCAAAAGTACAAAAATTAGCATAAGTACCCTGAGAAAAGAAAGTAGTGAAAGTGAGACACGTCATGTAATTAAGGTAAATGACAAAAAGCAAAAAAAGTGCAGAAAGTAATGTAAATAAAAAATGCAAGTAAAGGAAGTATAGAATGTAAGAAATGTACAAGGAGTAAAGCAAGTAAGGAAAGCAACAAAAGTCCGAAAACTACTTTCGTAAAGTCAAAACAATGACTTGATAACCAGTGATCATATTAGCAGAGCTGTCTCTTCTGCAGATTACTGTGTGGTTATGTTTGATAGTAAAGGTAGTGTGAAAGAGAGGATAAATTAAATTATTTTATGACATGTACAGTTTATGTGAATAAACAACTATGACTAAGGTTTTATGTAGAAAACTGGTGTCTGAGTCACCTTTGTGTCCCGTCTCTGGCAGTGAGACAGGATGCCCTCGGGGTGTCTTCCTGTCCACACCCTCAGGGGAAATTTCCTCTCGACTGTGACCATGACAACAGTTACGAGAGGTCAGAAGCTCAAAAACACTTTTTAAAAGTTCTCTGAGGCCCACCATCATTGTTTACTTGCGCTCAGATCAGAGTAGAGTCTGTCCTGAGTAAGACATTCTGAATAATGGTTAGTTTGGCACATACCAGGAGGTTCTCGACAAAATCTGAATGTCAAAAGGTCACATGTCTGTTCTCATATGTCTAGACACTTGCCCATGACTCTTGGACAACATTGAAAGGACAATACCAAATGATCTCCATTCATTTCCTTTTAATACACATGACTACAAGATTAAGACCATCTGGTAAACATCTGAATCAACACATTACATAGAGCCGCTTCGGGAAACAAAGAGTTTGCTGTTGCATTTTAAACCATTCAAAATAACCGAATCCAATTCATCTTCAGTGAATATAAGCATGTCCTGATGTTTAGGTTGTGTTTACTTTTCGTCCACTTGCATCTCTAGTTTCCCTTTCGAGATATTTGAGGAACATTTCCTCAATAGAAAGCACTTCCTTCAGGAAGGAAAATACATACAAGACAAAACGAAAGATGAAGCATTCAGTTGGGATGATAACTGATGCAGATGTACTGTGCATTTCAGGGCTAACTGTATAAATGAAAATATTTTGTAATACTCATAAAACTGTAGAATAAGTTTTGAAAAAATGCTATTTATGTAGATATATTTTAAAACTGACATATTCTTTTTGGTTTATACTTTAACTAAAAATATTTATTTTGCTTTAGACCTATTTATTATTTTAATAAATAGCATAAAATTTGTAGATTTTTTTGATTTTTGTTTTATTTTGTAAAATGAATTCAGTGTAATAAATTTACATAATAATACTCTTTAATACCCATTTATATATTTAATATGAAATGCTAAACGACGGCGTCACCTGTACAGGTAAGAGTGACGTAGGCACAAATAAGCCACGCCTCCTCAATAGTTATCAAGTTCACGAAAAAATGCCTCATTAATGATTAGGTGCAATATAATGATTGATAACAATCCGTGCTGTATCCAAAACACACTACTGATACGAGTAAAACTAAATAGAGGAGTGGAAGTTTTAATATGGCTATTCCGTGCCTTTAACTTGAGATGAAAACAGTCTCCTCAGGTAAAATAAGTGGGAGACACAAGAGTAACTTTCGATCATCAACGGTTTAAAATGACCTTTTAAAACTTCAACCCACGCTGTGTTCATTCAAAGAACCGAGAACAGACTTTAGTAAAGGATCAAATGCCTTTAGATTGTGATAAAAGCGGGATGCAACGACATGAGAGCAACTTACCGACCGACCGGAGCGTCGCTTCTTCGATCCGCGCGTGAACATGTCTGCGGGGGTAAAGTCTCTGGACTCAGGCGAATACTCTCATATGTCCGCTGAAGCTGATTTCAGTCCAGGCTAACCTCTTCTCGCTCGGCTCCGCGGTCTGGTTTTTGGCCTATAGTCCTCCGTGCTGGAAACAACTCCACGAGAAGTTACCCGTAAGAGCGCCTAACCAGACGGGCTACACCTACAGGACAAGTGTTTAACTGTAGAGGATCTGGACCACCCCCTGTTCACCAACACTGTACCTTATGCGCTCATCAAAAAAAAAAAAAAAACTTAAAATTTGGTGCAACTATTTATGTGTACATATCATTTGTGTTTTGTGGTAGGCCTATAGCGATTACTTTTTATTTCGTTGCATTCATACTGATCCTATCTGTCTATCTATCTAACGTTTGTTTTAAATTGACGCTTCAATTAAACGTAGCATGTAAGTTATTTTAAAAGAAAAGGTTAAAATTGGGTACATTTTCATTATTTTACATTTTAATTATAAACATTAATTATTACATTTCTATTTTCTATATTTAAATATTTGCTATAGACCTACCTGCAATATCAGAGCCAAATTTTCCTTCAGCCATTACAGTCTACTAAGAAAACTTGTGCAGAATTTATTTTAAAAACCAATGTCTTAACCAAAATCTTAATAAATTTATTTGCTGATTTCTGAACGGTAGTGTAGCGGGGGTTTTTTTCTTTCACTCATTCCATTTCATTCCAAAACTGCTAATACATATGCATTTTCATAAAGTAAGTCTTCTTAACCTGTTAAAAAAATAAGCTTTCATTGTCACTCTGAATGAATGTAGATGCTGCCATCTAGTGACAAATATTCATATCACCTGGACTCATCTCCAACAACAGCCATCATTGAATATAGTTAAACTATAGAAACACCTTTCTTTCTTTGATTTAAAAAAAAAATCTGCAAATATTTTTAATAAGTAAATCTGAATAAAAATAAAATTGTATAATGTCATATTGTCAGTCGAAATATTTCGTATCATTCCAGCAGGTGGCGCTGGGCGCACAGTATCCTTCACTCACCGTTCCGGTTCTTCAGTCTTCACGGTGTAAGGGCACACACACACACACACACACACATTAAGATGGACACGTTATAACAGCCTTTAATTAAATGTTATCGAAATACCAGCAACACCAATTAGAGACATACATACAAGAAATACTTCTTGTGCTGTACTTCTAAAACAAAAAAACATGCAAAGTGTTTCTTTAAAAGTGTCTGTTTTAAACGAGCAGATCATCCTGAGTTAATCGTCTTTTACAGAAGTGATGCCCTTTCTGACCGTCTCACAAATAAATGTTTTCAGGAAATGACTGGTGTAGAGCTGAGGTTGCAAAAAAAAAAAATACAGACATGACAGGAAAAACAGGCAAACCATCTTCAACTAATTGAAATATATAATTTATAAATGGTTACAACGATTTATACGTTATAAATGGTTTCCAAACAGGGAAAAAAAAAAAAACCCAAGCCAAATTTTTGTGTCCTACTAAAACTGCAGATTATGAATCTCTGACTTGGACAAGCTTCTGAGGTTTGACAGTAAAACGACAGTTTCCGGTCCCAGAAGCAGTGCTGCAAAGGTGCTGCTTATGTAAGCAAGAATATGGCCAAGGGCACGTTTGAATAACTGGAGAGCCAAATATTTCTGAATAATCTCTTTTAAGGCACATCAGAAAAATTTCTTCTTATACTACTGAGTAAACAGATATTTATTCATAATATCTCCTTGAAAGAGCAAACAAGAGTGCTGTTTTAGTATTTCTTACTCTACATTACTCACTAGGGTTGAACAGAACAGAGGCTGTAAATGAAGATATAATATATGTGATCCGTTTATTATTAGAATTAAAAAAAATACTTATGGCATCAAGATAATGAGCAACCCTTGAGGTAACAGGTTTAATGGCAATATGTAAGAAAAGGTGAGTGAAAATGAACATGTTGTACCAACACATGGACATCTGAACTTTTTATAGTACACATTTGTGCCACCATGGGAGATATGGCTGAGATTCATTCCTTTTCAGTTTAAAGAAAGAGAAAATCCCTTTAAATGTACTGAAAACTGACTTTTTCTTGACTGCACCTGAGTTGAATATGTCCGACTCAAATCCTGTTTGATTAAATTTATACAACTAACTTCGTTTAAGCACAAAACATAAGAGCAATCAATAGTTATTAGAATTTAGTTACAGTTGTGAAATACGGTGAACTTTTACACCATTACAAACTTAAGCAACCTTAATGTTTCATCATAAAAATACAGCACCAGACTGAATTAAATCAAGTTTTCCAACACAACTTACTAATAATGACTTGGTCAAAACTTCTTTCTCTAGTAAACAATGGGATTGATTTTAAAACTCTACTGAACTCTGTATTCAAGTTGACAGATTTATCTGATGTTTTCTTAGCCCTGTTTCTTACTAAATGTTGTGACAGTGCTTTTGTAACCGACCAAGCCAACATTAATGAATCTTTGGATGCCGACAGCTTTCTGTTCCTTCATTTTCAATCCCTTTTGTTGTGTAATGTTTCGTCCCTTTTGCATTGCTCTGGTCTTCGTCTCTCACGGTAACTTTGCGATAACTCTCAGGAATCCACTCCTTTTGCCATTTTTAGACTCGTTCTCCATGTTTTGGTTGCTGTTAATGTTGTAGTGAGGAAAGTAGTTTCAAACTGTGTCATCTGTTAAAAAACAAAGAGAAAACAAAAAGGGAGACGCAAAATAAATAACTGGGGAACAGTTAGTCAGGTTAAGTTGTTATAGTTGCACAGCATTAAGAGCGGACGTGTGAAGCGGCATAGCTTTCGCTGAGATGCCAGTGTTGCCACTGGCGTCTCTGGCAGAATAACTGTTTGGCTCAAATGCCAAATGTCAGTCGTAAACATCTTGCAGATGGCCTTCAGCGACCTGTTCAAAGAGAGTTACAACACATGTCACCTCCAGTTCAAATCAAACCCCTGTCTTTATCATCAAACAACTGGCATAATGTTGCAGGATATCAGTGGAGAGTTTCTGCATAAGCAGATCTTTACAGTATATGGGCCATTCTAGTTGAAAAGTCTTTTTCCCAAAAAACTGTGTGTATGGAAATTGTATAATATCTAAGGTTCACATTTCTAGTAACTGTGCAGTTAATTCTCATACTTTATTTTCAGAAAGTTTTGGAATATTTGTCCTCTACCCAAATTTGTCACTACTGAAACACAGTAATAATAACTTAATTAGAAGGGTTATATTGACCTATTAAGATTTTTCTAACATCTACATTGTAAATATATATTTTTGCTATTTTTAAAGAAAAAAAAATTCAGGGGTAAATCAATAACAATTACATTTTTAATAATATTTCAAGTGTAATTTATGAGATTTGTTGTATTTTGAATCCAATTTTTCTTTGTAAAAGGCAAAAAGTTGAACATACTGATTTCATATTTAAGGATTCATTAGGTTAAATATGCACTATATTCCCAAAAGTATGGGTCGCCCCCTTCTAATGAACAGGTTTGACTACTTGAGTAATTTCTATGAGTACAAATCTTAATGTTAAAGCATATAATGATATTCTAGGGAATTGTGTGCTTCTAATATTATAGCAACAGTTTGAACAGGACCCTTTTCTATTCTAACATGACAATGCCTCTGTGTATAAGACAAGGTTCAAAAAGAAAATGATTGATTGAGTCAGTGTGGAAGGACTTGACTGGTCTGCATAAAACCAAGTCCTAATCCCAGTTGAACACTGGCTCTGGTGTGACTGTAAATGCAGACCTGGAGCCAAAAACTCATCACCAAACACCAATGACTTGTAGATATGAGTACAGTCATTTTAGACACTTCCAAAACTGTTGCAACAGAGATGGAAATACAATTTTTAAATACGTGAATTAGGTTTCCATCGTTGTTGCCACAGATTTGGAAGTGCATTTTTCTGTTCTAAAGAAGGGGGTGTCCCAATACTTTTGTCTACATAGTGTATGTACAAGTCATTGGTGTTTGGTGATGAGTTTTTGGCTCAAGGTCTGCATTTACAGTCACACCAGAGCCAGTGTTCAACTGGGATTAGGACTTGGTTTTATGCAGACCAGTCAAGTTCTTCCACACTGACTCAATCATTTTCTTTTTCTAAAGTAGTCAAACCTGTTCATTAGAAGGGGGCGACCCAATACTTTTGGCAATATAGTGTATATTGAACCAAACACTATCATAACATCTTTGTTGATAATTTAATATACTTTATTTTTGACAAAATATCCCATGTTTCGTTAGTGACTGCATATTACCGGTAGTGACAGTAATGCTTTGGTAGCAACCACATCACATTACAGAATTTCAACTTGCATACGAAAAAACTTCTAAAACATACAAAAAAAAAAAATAGAAAAATACAAAAAATTTGCATAACTGTACTAAAATTTAGTTTATTTTCCCCAAATATGAGGATTATGTGTTTTGTCACTACCGAAACAATGATGACATGTTTCGGTAATGACTGTTTCGGTAGTGACAGTTTTAGACACTTTTGAACTTAGCTCAAAGATGCTAATCAGCACATGGTTAGCTAGCACAGTTCTGAACAGTGGTACACATATAAAAACGAAACGTTATGGAATAACTCCCAAAAAACTGTGCTTAATCGCACAAAAAAATCTGTTCGGCAGTGATGTTCCTTAAAGTTACACACAGACTTTCAGATGTTTGAACACATTTACCTCAAAATGATGAGACCTATCTACTCACCGTGTAGCTGTGAGAGAGAGGGACACAGGAATATTTCCTGATCATAAATTCAGGGGTGAAATTAAAATCAGTCTCAGCCAATGGACTAAAACATACACCGTTTCGGTAGTGACATGAAAATGCAGGACACATTTTTTTTACATAAAGTTTCATACTTTAAAGAAAATGTAAAATAATTTTTTTTTTGAACTTCACTTTTTAAAAGAATCAAAAAGATACGGACAGCCACCTCCTAACTGAAAGTACCCAATAAATGATGATTTTATATATATTAAGCTTACTAATATTTTAAATATTATTGTGGGTTTCCATAGATAATAGAAGGATCTCAGAAAACATCTAAGATTTGAATACTTAGATGCTTTTTAAATGTGTTTTTTGGTTGTGGGACAGCAGTTTGGACCAATTCTGAATGGGCCATATACGAGTAAAGGCCTAAATGAAATCTGTTCAGTAGTTAAAGTGATCATGTCTCCAGGTTTTGGTGTAATGGAGGGACAGAAATCTCTCAGGTTTCATTAAAATATATATATATTTTTTCATTTCATTTAATTCAATTCTTCTTTATGAAAAGGCTTTGAAGAGGAGATACTGTACCACCTCTGAATGTGGCATTGCAGAAAAAAAGAAACATTCAGAGTTTGTTAAAGGAATGAATGGACAGCATCTGTTGACAGTTACCACATCCCTCAGTTTGTCAAAACAAACAAGTCTAACATCAGTGCTTTACTGTACACATGGTTTTTGTTTGTGCAAACTGAAGTACTGAAGTATTAACTTGGACTGAACCCAGAATGTTACGATAAGAATTAGACTCTTTTTCATATTTAAACATCAGATTTTTTTGAAGACGCTGGTGAGCAGCAGAAATTTTCCTACTCAAAGGAAAAACATCTTGGAATTCAATGCAATTTAACAGAATAATAAAAAGCAATAAAACTATGAAGTAAACCATTAATTAGATGTGTATCTACCTGTAAATAAAAATCTGACTTGTATGTGAATTCATCCACAGTATTATCTTAAGATATCACCTCTCTTTTAGGATGGTTAATTGGGGTTCAAAATATTTTTAGATCTCAATAATTTGTTTTATGAAATTAGTCATGTTCCTTCAGTACATACTGTATATACAGTGGTCCAATAAAGAAATAAGATACATAAAACATATGAAATGTTCCTGCATCAGATGAAATATCAAACCAAGGAGCTTTTACAGAAAAATGTAAGAACACGTTTCAGGTCTAACATTTCACCACAATAATTTTTTTTTGATGAGGTATTGAAACATTAGAGATACTGAACATGAAAAGTATTCTGACACTTTGTGTGTTTCAGACTTTAGTGGCTCGTCTGACACCTGTGGTTACTCTTCAAGCAATAGTTCATTCAAAATTGAAAATTTGCTGAAAATGTGCTCACCCTAAGTTCATCCAAGATGTAGATGAGTTTGTTTCTTCATAGGAACAGATTTGGAGAAATTTTGCATTGCATCACTTGCTCAGCAATGGATGCTCTGCAGTGAATGAGTGCCGTCAGAATGAGAGACCAAACAGCTGATAAAAACATCACAACAATCCACACCACTCCAGTCCATCAATTAATGTCTTGTGAAGCAAAAAGCTGTTTTTAACTTCAAACCACTGCTTCCAGCTACAATATGAATCCTCTATCCACAATATTGCTTTTTCCAGTGAAAGAGTCATCTCATCTGAATCTCATCTGAGAAATATGCACAGATCAAGCACCATTTACAAGTGAAAGCACTCCAGAACAGTTCTAAAGAAACCTGCCAGTTGATTTTGATATGAAAGGACAACAGTGGATGGACTTTTTTTTTTTTTAATGGGGGAAGCATTATTATGGATTATGGACTCATATTTTGGCTACAAGCAATGGTTTAAAGTTAAAATGCTTTAATGATGGATTTGTTTCTTACAAACACACAGCTTTTGGCTTCACAAGACGTTAATTGATGGACTGGAGTGGTGTGGATTACTTGTGGATTATTGTGATGTTTTTATCAGCTGTTTGGACTCTCATTCTGACGGCACCCATTCACTGCAGAGGATCCATTGGTGATTAAAAAAAAAAGAACGAAACTCATCTACATCTTGGATGGCCTGAGGGTGAGTACATTTTCATCTGCTGACACTTGATTTGATATTTGATGTCTAACGCAATGACATCTAAATGAGGTTTAAGTGTCCAAATACCTTTTGAGGCCAGTGAACTTTCTAACATGCTTTAATAAATAAATGTGTGTTCATGCACCTGTGGGAGCAGCTGTATGCTGTCTGCCGCTCTTGATGTCCAAGAAAATCGTGTAGGAATCATAAGCAAACAGGATCCCAGCCAGCAGCCCGAACACCTGGGAGAGAAGATGAGCATTATTATACACAGTAATAATCAGAGGAGGATACAAAGCACTAATAAATCAGATCTGATCATAAAGAAATAAATATAGCATGTTTTGATGCTGAAGTTGGATGTCTCACCCCACCGGCGATGCGAGCCCCGTCTCCAGACCCGCCGATCACACAGATCAGAGAGGTAATGAGATAAAGTGCTGCACCGATTACAGCGCGGAAGAGATCCTGATAGGACAAACAGGGAAAATGTAAGCAGCTTACGCCCGTGTAAAACTCACCACCGCAATGCTATAGGCAGGACCGTGATGCGAGTGTGTGTGAACTCATACTCACGCTCCAGAGCCAGTTCACCACCAGGAACTGTTTGTCAAACTCCATCATGAAGACAATGAAGAAGATGATGGCAAAGACCATCTCGCAGATGGCGACCGCTGAATACCCGCCATACATAGACGCGGCGTAACAGATAAGGATGATGAAACTGATGAGCTACAGAAAACAGACAGACATGCAGTTTAATAACTTAAAACAAGCTTGATTGCATCAGTGTACAAGTGTGTAAGAATGTGAACATGGTGGTCAAGGTTGGTTAGCATTAGCAGTTAGCCCTTGCTGACAGACGCCGTATTTGTACAATTCTGCAAATAGCCTGTTTCTCTATTGCAGTATTATTATTGTTAAACTCGCGATAAGTCAAGTCAAGTCACCTTTATTTATATAGCACTTTTAACAATACAGATTGCGTCAAAGCACTTTACAGTATTAAATAGGAAAATAGTGTGTCAATAACGTAAATCGACTAATGATTAAACACTCAATTTTCAGTTAAAAGCATTTCATTATTGAATTCAGTAATGTCATCGTCTAGCTCAGTTCAGTTTAAACAGTATCTGTGCAATCAAGTAGACGACAATCGCTAGAAATTAAGTGGATAACAGGGAAGTAGTGACAGATCTTGGTGACACTTTAGTCTAGGGTCCAATTCTCACTGTCAACTAGTTGCTTATTAGCATGCATACTGCTGGCATGCTGACTGTTTATGAGTACTTACAAAGCATATGTCTTATTCGGCATGACCATATTTTAGATCCCTTAATCCTAAACTTAACAACTACCTTACTAACTATTAATAAGCAGCAAAATAGGAGTGTACTGAGACAAAAGTCATAGTTAATAGTTAATAGTGAGAATTGGCCCTCAACATACGTGGATGCATTGTTTATAATAACTTGCATATACGCAATAGATACAAATTTCTACATTTCATGCTGACTTTAGCAAAAACAAAAACTAAATGATAATTTTTTTTCCCATTAACTGAAAAAAACCTGTGGAAAAAAAACAAACTGTGAAACACTGAAATTAAAGTACATCTTCATGTATTTTAATATGAAACTAAATTAAAATGACAAGACTCCAAACTAATTAAAGTAACATAAAAATGGCCACAAATTAATATGTAATGGTAACACTTTAGTACAGGGACCAGTTCTCACTATTAACTAGTTGCTTATTAGTATGCCTATTATTAACTGTTTATTAGTACTTATAAAGCACATATTCAGCATGACCATATTCTGCATCCCTTATCATACACAATACCTAAACTTAACAACTACCTTACTAACTATTAATAAGCAGCAAATTAGGAGTTTATTAAGCCAGAAGTTATAGTTAATGGTTTGTTAACAGTGAAAATTGGACCTTAAAATAAAGTGTGACCATTGTAATTTTTGACTTTTTTTTTCATACATGGTAATTTGATGCATTCTACAACTTGAAACCATTACAAACAGCCAACACTAAACATGAAAAAAAATCTGCTAGATAGCAATAACACTAGACTGTGATGTTTAACACTGTTATAATTAAACCAATTAACTTCGACAGCCCTAAAATACTAAAACTAAAAATACAATAAATTGAAGCTAGACAACTCTGAAATAACTAAACTAAAACTAACAATGACAAAAACTAATATAAATTTAAACTAAAATAAAAACTGACTTTAAAATTGAAACCTTTAATGCCACTGTTTTATTGGCAGTCATTCAAAAGTAGTTTTATATTTTATAAAATATACTGTTTTGATTTTCTGTTCATATGCCTCCAGTAGCAGTGATTTGTAATTTGTATACTCATATAAATTAATCTGTAACTTGTTCAGTTGTATCTTGTATCTAATGCAATGACATTTAAATGTGGTTAAAGTGACCAAACACCTTTTGAGGGCATATTTTAATAAAACATGCATTCAAAAGTAGTTTCGGTTACACTTTATTTGAAGGTGTCCTTGTTACAGTGTAATTATACATTTAAGTATTGAGTAATATTAATTAACTACATGTACTTACTATATGGTTAGGGTTAGGATTAGGGTTTGGCTTAGGGATACTTGCATGGAATTATGCATAATTTAATGTTATTATAATAGTAAGTACTTGTGACGTGTAACGAAGACACCTTAAAATAAACCGTACTTTCATATTTATTAAAGTATAGCTACTGTTTTGATTTTCTGTCCATATGCCTCCAGTAGTATTCATTTGCTCATATAAAACAATCAGTAACTTGTTCAGTTTTGTCTTGTATAAGACTGTACAAAACCTCAGTGTGTATGAGTGTTTTATTATTTTCCTAAACGTCTTTGGCTTTTTAGTGTGGAAATTCTCCCTCTCCAGTACGTCACCCACGTTTGCTGCCAAATCACCAAAGCTTTCTACTGTTCACTACCCACAATTCATCTGAATGTGCCATCTGCTCTAGGTGTCAGTTAACAGTGCAGCTCCGAATCCCTCACATCCTATGAAGATTTATGAAGCTTTTTCAAGTTTGATTACTAAAACATCTGTTGAGCAATAAAGAGAGGAACACAGTGTGGATGTAAACACAGCACAATACCCAGTTGTAGATGAGGTTGAAGCTCCTTATATGGTCATAAACAGAGAACTATTATAAGAATACTTTTGGGAGTACACGACTATTATGAATGTCTAATCAAACCAGCCCATAAACTCAAACACTGCCGCTGGGAACAAGTAGGAAAAGTTAGTGGAGATTATTTAGACTTCAGAAACTTGGACTGTAGTATATCATCTATGACTCATGGTTTGCTTTTAAAAAATGACAAGTATGCAGATTGAAATAAGATTACAGAGTTTTCAACATGCTTAAACATTTAAATCTACTGACAACCCTAATGAAACATTAAATGAATTTAAAATAAATATAATTAAGCAGATTTCAGATTTCGCTGCTTGCCTTAGCAAACACTTCTATTTCTTTAATGTTTGTAGGAAGGACAGTACTGGTGTTCTTGCATGGTTGAGTTCCTCTTGAAGTGTTATTTTTGTTACCATGGTTTGTGGAGGTGTTAATGATTTGTACACATGCCACTGTGAAACACCTGTGCCTTGTGTTTGCGATGATCTGCTGCCACAGTAACAACTGATAAAACACTGCAAGTGTGAAGATCAAGACAGGAAGATTCTTAATGTGTTAGGAGGCAAGTTTCCTGTTTTCTGTGACTTGGGGAAACAACAAAGTTATGCTACCATGGCAATATCTACCATAAACATTAAATGAAACATGATTTTCTAAATGCATGTTACTGATCTTAATGTAACAATTCACGGTTTTTGTGACCTCATCATTTTTTAATTGAAATGTCCTAACTCAATCTTTTGGTACCTGGTCTCATGACGAAAACATACCTGTGGGAACTTTTTCGCAAGACGTGAAATATGTACCAATAAGTAGGCTACATATCACTGCAGTTTCCAACAGAAATGAACACTAGAGGCGGTAAAACATCAAACACTTGTAATCGTTTCCGTACACAGCTCCATATTTTTCGCTTTCTGGATGTAACAAGCTCAGCCGGCACGAAATTGGACTTAGGATGCGCAATCATTGGGTACGAATCCAGTCAAAAACATGACTCGTGATGAAAGAGCTGAAGGACGAGAGATTGAAAAACAAGATAAAACGAATGTGCGTTTTTACGTCACATTCGCTTTTGTTCATACTATCGGGTAGGTTTAGGTGCAGATTTTACGTTGTTTTAAAACGTCACGGAGCATTAGAGTTATAGCGCCATTCAACGGACATTTCAAGTCAGAACTGTGGTGACACTACAAAATCAACGTCACATAAAACGTACCATATGTACGCTCATCTGCTCCGGGGAGAAAAGCGCCACACAGTGGACATTTCACATGTCACGAAACGTACATGGCGGTACGTATTTCACATCTTGCGAAAAAGTTCCCACGGGTACATTTTGTCATGAGATGAGGTTGATCTTTTCTCTGGTGACGTGTACAGGGCTTTTCCAATCATTTATTCTGCTTAAGCCCCGAGTCTTTAGTTAGGAACCTAGGCGTGCTATTTGATAGCAATCTTTCCTTTGAAAAACATGTTTCTTAAAAACATATCTAAATTTCAACCTATGCTCTCAATGTCAAATGCAGAAACGTTAATTCATGTGTTCATGAGCTCAAGGTTAGATTATTGTAATGCTTTATTGGGTGGTTGCTCTGCACGATTAATAAACAAACTCCAGCTGGTCCAAAATGCAGCAGCTAGAGTTCTTACTAGAACCAGGAAGTACGACCATATTAGCCCGGTTCTGTCAACACTGCATTGGCAGTGGCACTGGCAACTCATTACTTGAGTGAACTCTTATTGCATTATAGTCCTTCACGTCCGCTACGATCTCAAAACTCTAGCCTCTTGATAGTACCCAGAATATCAAAGTCAACTGCGGGCGGCAGATCCTTTTCCTATTTAGCGCCCAAACTCTGGAACAATTTACCTAACACTGTTCGGGAGGCAGACACACTCAGTCAGTTTAAATCTAGATTAAAGACCTATCTCTTTAACCTGGCTTACACATTATACACTAACACATCTCTATAATTCAAATCCGTAAAAGGATTGTTAGGCTGCATTAATTACATTTCTTACACCTTTTCCAAATTCAAATGCACTTTCAAGGTGCATTTTCAAGCTTTTCCAGCACTTTAAATTGTGGTAAATTACATGTTTACACATACACACTTGAGTTTTTCACTTTAAGTCAGATGTAATTGTGCTATTAAAAACCACCGGTCTAGATTGCATATAACATTGCATAATATAAATAGCCAATATAAAGTACATGAATTATAAAATAAAAATATATAAAGAAAGAATTTATAGGGTATCTGCAGGATTTTTTAAATAAAATATAAGGCTTTTTAAGACCAGCACAAATAAAATAAATACTGTACGAGCGGGATAGGGCAATGTCTATGGTAACATATTATAAACCATAAAATGACTGCAAGAAACATGAGTTTATAAAGTGACAAACCTCACATTTCAGCCTTTAAAATATTTTTAAGAAATAAAGAAAAGGGATGAGTCAAAGATATAAAGAATAATTTTGTTTCTCAGCAGCTCTGGTGGTAGAGGATGAATTTGCATTTTCAATAAGCTGTCTGCTGTTTTTGTTCAGAACAAAAAGCTAAAATGCCTTCAAAAATTTCGTAAGATGTGTGTGCTTTAAATTAAAATAATTCTTTACACTTTTGACTCATCTTTTTTTTATTTCTTAAAAATTGTTTAAAGGCTAAAATATGAGGTTCTGTCACCAATAGGTGGCGCTTTTGGAACTCCAGATACAGCGGTTTCCCCGGTACACAAAGCATCGCTGTGCTCATAAACGCTACTATATCAGACAACATTATACGTCGGTGAGATGAAACGGAAATGCCACTGAAACTTCTCTGAAGGTAGTCGGTTCACTTCAGAGATGCATTAATATAAAAACACCCGTGCTGCGTTTTGACTTTGAAACGTTTATTATGTCACTTTAATCGCGACAGTCTTAACATATTTTTAAAAATACGCGCAGAATCTTTACAGGAGACTTTACGTTATTTTAACCATAATTTGTGTATTTGAATTTGTATTTGAAGTAGCGACCTCCCCGCATGTTTTTACGACCCGCACTGTTTCCATCATACGTGCAGAGTCCAGCGAGCGGAACTGGTTTCGTTTTATGCAAAAGGCATTTTGTCTAAAAAGTGAACTAACGTTATTCAGTAATAAAGCAAATTATTATAAAACCAATGCAATTGCAATTTCAAGCAGTTTCAAGCACTTTATCCAAAATCCAAGCACTTTTCAAACCTTGAAAACACTACGTTAAAATTCAAGCATTTTAAAGGATTTCAAGCACCCGTACGAACCCTGTAATTAGGTCAACCGGAACCGGGAACACTTCCTATAACACCCGATGTACTTGTTACATCATTAGAAGAATGGCATCTACGCTAATATTAGTCTGTTTTATTCTTATTCCAAGGTCACTGTAGCCACTCAGATCCAGTCCGTATCCAGATCAGATGGTGGATCAGCACCTAGAGGCGACCTCTACAGCCCTGAACGTCAGCGGAGACCAGGACACCTAGATGAGCCCCAGAGACTGATCCCCCCCAAAGACCTCATCCCCCAGACGGCCACTGGGACAAGACCACGGGAACCAGATGAGTCGCAATTTCACTCGGCTGCAGCCTAGATTTAAACTGCTGATTTTGTCTGGCCAGAAGAGAAAGGCACACTATTTAGACACACTATTTCCCCGTTTAATACTGTAAAGCTGCTTTGACACAATTTGCATTGTAAAAAGCGCTATATAAATAATGATGACTTGACAGTCCACTGCAAGCTCACATTCAGCCGATTTGCCACCATCAACAACCGATGCATAGTCCCATCGTATATTTTTTCTTCTTCACTGTAACATTTCACTTGGATGTACATCACAATACAGAAGTAAAGATCTGACATTACTTTGTTTGATAGTGACTTTAGTCAAGACTGAATCAAAATTTACTGTTTACTTTCTCAACACACGTTCCTTTTATTGTGAAAGATTCATTGGTGGATGTTATTCTAAAGGAAAAAAAGTTTGTCTTCTCATTCTTTCATCAAAATGCAATAACTCTGAAACCACTTTCCTTTTCGTCTGAAGTTATTTTTCAATCCTTCCCTTCCAACTTATTTATCAGCTTCCCATATCAACAAATGGTGATTATATAAAAAAAACAAAAAAAAAAAACATAATGGATGCAATTATGGTGTTGTCACACAACAGGAAACCACAATTCCAGGTTCTTCTGCTTGATAAGCAGGACTGCAGCTTGAATGATCTGTTAAGCATTATATATGTATACAAACAATTCTGGTTTACATTTATGCATTTGGCAGATGCTTTTTTCCAAAGCAACCTACATAGCATTCGAGGTAAATTCAAGGTTTATCAATTCTTGCTTTCCCTGGAAGTCGAACCCATGACCTTAGCGTTGCTAGTACCAAGTTTTTCTGTTGGAGCTAGAAGAAGATGTTTATAGAGAAGAAAATACACTACCATTCAAAAATTTGGGATCGCTATGATTTTTTAATGAATTGATATTTTTATTCAGCAAAGATGCATTTAATTGATCAGAATGACAGTAAAGATATTTGAAATGTTAATAAATATTTTTATTTCATCAAAGAATCCTGAAAAATCTTTGACCAAATAAATGCTGCCTTTTTGAGCATAAGAATCTTCTTTCAAAAACATATAAATATTACTGACCCCAAATGTTTGAATAGTTGTGTTTATTTATTTATTGTTTTTTTTATTTGCATTATCCACTCAGAAATCCTCACTGCAGGGATACTGAAGCTGTGTCCTGTTACCGATGGTCATTTGGGCTTATAATTTGTATTACATGTTATATTTGTCACTGTGTCACTTCTGAGGGTTTGTGCTATGTATTACTGAAACACAAATCCAATGACTGGAAACATAAATACTACTGCAATCTTTTAGAAATGAGGTGTTTTAACCCCACAAACAGCACATGAGCTCATTTTCACCTCAATTTGACCAAAAAGAGCAACAGAGTGCAGTTCTTTTATGAGGTGCAAAATGAACCATGGAAGTGATGTTGCAGAGTGTTGTGTGACTGAAAACAGTAACGTCATCTATACTGACCAACACTGATAAACTGACTGACAGACTGTACATCCCTACTGGTGACCCTTATTTCATATACAACAAAGACAACACAACTATGCATCGATCACATCATAGCCAGTCAAAAGTGTAACTAGCCTGAGGTTAACAAGTCAAACTATTATACTACCCAGAACACCAATTAAACCGTAAACATAAACCATTTTTAGCACAGACAGTTTTCATTTTCAGCTAAGCTAAAATACCAGAAAGGGCTGAGAAAGGCGTTTTTCCATCAGGGTAGCCAGTCTAAAACACACAGAGTCTTATCTCTCCATGCCTTTGAAATGAAGCCAGCATGAGGGCACATAAATACACTGCTGCCAGCAGAACGACTGCTGTTTGGCTCAACCTACTCAGTTTGACAAACGTGCAACACTGCATTTACAGCTCTTCACACAGCTACATAACTACAACCTGGTATTCGAACACTCTCAAACTTGTAAACGCGGTTTTGATAAATAAATAAGGTGACACTTTAGTTTAGGGACCAGTTCTCACTATTAACTAGTTGCTTATTAGCATGCATATTACTGGCATATTGGCTCTTTATTAGTGCTTATAAAGCACATATTAATACCTTATTCTGCATGACCATATTTTAGATTCCTTAATCCTAAACTTAACAACTACCTTTCTAAGCAGCAAATTAGGAGTTTGTTAAGGAAAAAGTCATAGTTAATAGTGAGAACTGGTCCCCAAGCTAAAGTATATCCATGAATAAATAGAATTTTAAATTTAGGGCTCAAAAAATGGTGGCAAATGACTAATTACCAGTATAAACACTAATTTAATTTTTAAATATTTGGTTTTTACTCAGAAAACTGAGAAATAGGTTGAAGCCAATCAGCAAATGTGCATGTTACTAGACCGTTTCAATTATTTTTTTAATGACATTTTCAATTTTTATTATTTGATTTATTTATTTATTTATTTTGGTCACACTTTATTTTAAGGTTGCTATTAACAGACCATTAACTATGACTTTTGCCTCAATAAACTCCTAATTTGCTGCTTATTAATAGTTAGTAAAGTAGTTGTTAAGTTTAGGTGTTGTGTATGATAAGGGATGTAGAATATGGTCATGCAAAATATGTGCTTCATAAGTACTAATAAACGGCCAGTATGTTAATAATAGGCATGCTAATAAGCAACCAGTTAATAGTGAGAATTGGTCCCTGTACTAAAGTGCTACCTTTATTTTTTTAATGTAATAGGGTTGAAATGTTGCTGCACAAAACATAGGTTACTTACTTGCTTATTTATTTATTTAAATGTATGATTTATTACAAGGCACGCACAAACTAAATGACACTACAAATTCCTAACTTGCTGTGGCAGGGGTGTTGGAATTTGAATGCTAGTGAATCAGCCAATGACAAATCCACAATTGCTGATCAATAATCTGAATATTGGAAGGATGCATCCCCCTATGATTGTTCCCCAATTTTTATGCCAGTTATGGCCCTGAAACTTTGGGTCAGAGGTGATTTTAGGAATTCAGGGAGAAGTTAGGAATGAACTTTTAGAAGATTCTGAATGAAATTCTAAAAATGTATAAAAATAATAGACGTACTAACTTTGTTTTATTTACGCAAACACAATTTTTTTATATATTTATTTTCAGGTTTCTTTATGAACATCATTATATTGGCTCATTTAAATAATTGTAAAGCTGAGAAAATTAGTTTTTAATTTTGACATGTCTAATCTTATGCTAAAATATTTTTTTCCAGAGCCCTACATAGTAACTGAACAATCATCCCTGAACTACCCCAGAGTCATTATGCCCAGCCTGTGGGCGGCGAGGAGCGGGCCGCATGATCTCATCAGGCACCACTCCTTCATGCACATATGTATCAGAGCTTTATGAGTTGTGGGGACTGGCACAAGCTGCCTCTATGAGCCTCACAGGCAGACTGAACTCCAGCCAGCGCACAATGAAGCTCTATTCAAGGATGCAGCGCTACCCCTTTAAGAACACCCACTACTGAGGGCTCCGGGCTCCACTGGGTCACGAGGGTGAACGGATAAATAAGGAAACACCAGAAATAAAGAATACCTAAAAGCACGTACACAAAAAAAACTTTCACTGTAACACATTAACAATACAGCAAATGCACAAAACATTGTAAATATGCAGCCTACTGTATTCGGATAGACCACTTAGTTTACAGTGCATATATTACAATGAATATTCAACACCCAAAAGCTGATCATTTCGCAAAGAGTCAAGACGCGCTTTTAGTGATGGCAAGGCGCCCACTGCTTGTTCAAGCAAACATTCTTGCATGTGTTTACACGTGTTTTTGTTCAACTCGACAAAGCATAATAGAGCTCTGCAGTACTGTACATCACTCATCTACTGTAAGTCTCAGTAAAAGTCCCAGCATGCATGGCTACTTAGCCACTAGGTGTGTCGTTTTAGTTGCCCGTGACTCAACATGTTTGGATGTGGGTGTGTCTGCACGACAAAACTCAACTCTTGAAAATGAGTGCTAGATGTCCAATGTCCATGACCTTAACCGGCAATTAGTTACATAACATGCTATTATTCCTCACAGTAACACAGGATTCTGTGTTTTAGGTAGTTATTTCATCAGATGTCATGATAGGCCATGCAACAAATGCAGATTATTTTGTTAAGGACACAATATGCTGATGTTTTTTTTTTTTTCAACAGGATGCAGGAAGTTGGCCATGTGAAATGTGGTGAACTAGGAAAGCTTTATTCAGGCATAATAAATGACAGAGCTGGGGCTAGTTTATCATTCTGCCATTTATCTGTGTTTTCTCTGGTGTGTTATGTCTTGTATGCAAAGACATGGTGAGTTTATGGGTCTACAAAAGTCCCTCTGTCAGAATGATTTACTCTGAACAAATTTGCTAACAAGAACTTTTTATAGCCATTTGTTTCAAGGGTTAGTTCATCACCACAAATGAAAACTGTCATCATTTATTCCTCCTTGTGTCTCATTGCTTTCTTCCAGTGAAGACAAAAGCAGAAGTTTTTAAAGTGGAAGTAAATAGTGACTGAGGTCTGTCAAGCCCCGAAAAATAAAAAATGAATGTCATCATCTGATGATTTGACAGACAAGTTTTAAGTAAGAATGAGATATGAGAACTGTGACGGAGAAGGAATTTCAGTAATTTGTTACAATATTGTGCATCATTCAGAACAGAATTGAGAATGTTTTTAAAATTGACATTAAATATCTTCATTTGAATTGTTTTTAATTGGGGTAACAAACAGTATAGAGCTGCAGTTTGAATTTGCATGTAAGGACATTGAAGAAACTCATTTACATAACTAACTTCAAACTAGAAAAGTAAAGTTTGTCAAAACAAACTGAAAGTTTATAGGTTTATAAGTTTATAAGTCTGCTAAATAACTAAATGTTCAATGAAAAAACAAGCATATGACAGGCAGACAGACAGACAGACAGAGGCCTGTTATGTTACAGTCCTTAAACATTTTGCCAGGTTTCGATATCTTAAAGATATATCACCCACAACTACTTCTCTCAGAGGATTGAGAGACAGATAAGAGAGGACAGCAGCCTGGTCTCTATGGTTCCAGCAGATGGGTGACGCCTCATGAACTCTGACCTCTCACACACCATCAAGCACATGGTCTGCATTCCATGCCACCTCCTCCCAAAAGCACACACTAGTGTGTCAGTGTGAAGTTTCAGATGCCTCTGCGATAGGAGCTATTTCATTCAACAGCACTATTAATACTCTTTTCGCCCACTTCTGTTACTAGCCATACTGACATATGCTTAAAACAAGACACAACTGAATATGTACTGATGCAGTTTTATAAGTGTATTTGCTACCATACTTTATCTTAGCCGAGCTTTATGTTATTTTGAATACAGATGCTTGACAATTCGGACACTTTCTGAACATCTATTTTTAGCTCTTAATGTGAGAAGTAACTTGTGTGGTTTATAGTCAAAAGACTCCCACAGACTTTTAACACACGATTAGACTAAATGTTGTCCACATATGTTGTGGTATGAATGAACTTGTTTCGCTCCCTTCACTTACTCAAGTGTGTGAATCAACAGGTGAATTATTTTTATTCAGCGAGTGGGAGCGTCTCCATGGCAACAGTTCATTTTAACCCACTCCAGTATTTTGTTTATCATCCTTGCGATGAAATCAAATGACGAACTGTTATATTTCTAAGCACTGCGTTAGCGTTGTACAAAATAAATTACAAGTAAAGTCACTTTTATGTTGGTAACTTACTATTTCTGCGGCCAGGATCGTTCCTTTCCGAGTTCGCAGATAGCTCTTCAGTTTCTCCAAACAGCCTCCGAACGCACTTCCCTCAGTTTCTGCCATTCTGCAGATGTTTTCCTATGAAATAACGCCTTCTTATGAAGCCTAGTGTCAGTATCAGCAAACGTTCCCAAGCACGATTCTGTTAAAAGTGGAGAAAATATCAACGTAGTTTAGTCCGTCAACTTTGCAACTTCTTCGCGAGCTTCCTGAGTGCGTCTGTTAGAGCAGCACTTGCGGACTGGAAAGCGTGAGTGTGCGGGGCGTTGGCTAAGGCTGTAGTGTACTTGTACTGTCTTGAGGGTAAATCACGGAGAGAAAGCAAACCACTAGAGGGAGAGCAGCCCCATGCTCTGTGTTCATGTTCATTGAGCTGCCTCCCTAGACAGGGTTTGAAAGCGTTTCGTCATAGCAACTGAAATGCCTGCATATGCTAAGTAGGCAGCGCGCTAGGTTTTGAAACGCAGCCCGAATAATCATAGCTGCGAGCGGTGGAAATTTTCAATCAGCAGACTAACTGTTACCCGTGCTGAGCTGTCTTTGAAAGACTGTTACATTCATAACAAGTTTTCAAAGAGGAAACCACAGTTGCCCCAGTTTAAAACTGCAGTGGAAAACTAAAACGCCAAAACTTTTTCAGAGATTTTTATGTGATACTATACCTTAAAAAATACACAACCTAAATAAATAAATAACCTTTTTACTTTGTGACCTTACTTCCATGAAATTTCTCATTGTCGTCATTGTTTTACTGTTTGTTTTGAGCTTTTGAGTGCATGATTGTCATCATTGCGATATGTATTTTTACCGCTTTAAAATAATTAAAAACCATTAAAAATCAGTAATACAGCGTTTTTTGAATAAATAAAATCAGCATTATTATTATTATTATTTTTATTGTTATTAAAATAATAATAATAATAATAATTTTGTATCAGAGTAAATGGTAATTTAATTTTTTCTATTACAGTACTGATAATTATTAGGGATGCGTTTAATTTTTCTGCAAAATAAAAACAAAACAAAAAATGACTAGCACAGTACCATGGTATTGCCATTTGATACCGTCACTGCACCATGTTACAGCCACAGTATGTGTCATTTCCCCTTTTTTTCCTTCTGTCATTTCTTTCTTATTTACAGTTTTAAAATAAAACCAGAAGGAGTTGTGAAAAGTTGTGATAAATGATTCTGAATGGGGAAACTTACTGTAAATGCTTCCCATCTGGAATGTGTTTCTTTCTCCTGATTGTCAGGGAGTAACTACACTGACAGAGAGAGAGAGAGCGAGAGAGAGAGAGAGAGAGAGAGAGCGAGAGCGAGAGAGAGAGAGAGAGAGAGAGAGAGAGAGATTTCATGGAAACTATAGTTTATAGGTAACAATTTTATTTAAAGTGACATTGTGGAAATATTCTGTGCCATAAGAACTTTGGGTTGAGTGTGGCGGCTCTCCTGAGAGCGCGCGCGCGCACACACACACACACACACACACACACGTCTGGTTTTCTATCCTTGTGGGGACTCTCATAGGCGTAATGTTTTTCTGCTGTACAGACCGTATATTCTGTTGCCCTACACCTAAACCTACCCCTTACAGGAAACTTTCTGCATTTTTAGATTTTCAAAAAACTTCATACTGTGTGATTTGTAAGCTTGTTTACCCATGAGGACCTCAATTTAGGTCCCCACCGTGACACAAGTCCCCATGAGTCTATGTATATTCAGGTTTAAGTCCACACCAGGATAGAAAAAACAGGTACACACACACACACACACAGACAGAGGGCCTTGTTTTGGCAGCACTAGTGAGTGATCATAACAAATGTGCTGCCACAAGCAGGGAGGACACAACAGGAAACCACACTTTTCTGGCTTACAGCCCATTTCAGAACACCAATAAAGTACACTTGTCTTGCAAAAATGAGTAGAAACCATCAATTACTGTATCACTGTATTATACTGTAAAAACAGTAATATTGTCAAATATTATTACTATTTCAAATAATTGTTCTCTATTGTAATATATGTTAAAATGCAATTTATTTCTGATTCAAAGCTGAATTTTTATCATTATTCCAGTCTTCAGTGTCACGTGATCCTTCAGAAATCATTCCAAAATGCTGAGCTGATGCTCAAGAAACATTTATTTTTATTATCATCAATGATGAAAACAGTTGTGCAGCATAATATTTGTGAAAATTGAATTTGTTCTTGCTAAATAGAAGCATTCATTTCTTAAAAAAAAAAAAAATGGTAGTGTAATTTACAAGAAAAAAACTCAAGATTCTCAATAACGGCATTAATATACAAGATTTATTTATTTTTTATTAAGTTTCTAGATAGTAAATATGTAAATGTAGATTTAATTTCTAAAATCTTAGAATAATCTTTTCATTTGTATGTATGTATTTTATTTTGCATATTTATTTTAGTTAGTTCTAACAGTCTAAGAGTTCAAGTCACATGATTCACATAAAATACATAATTCAAAAAAGTCACATAATTTACTAAATGTCTCCCTCTTCTGGTCTTACAAGGCATCAACCATGTCTTTATTCCTGTCACTTCCCTCCCAAAACCCCATAGCGAAATTACAATGGATCTACATGTCAATGCTCTTTAAAAATGTTAGATATTAGAATTCATGAAAACCATGTGTTCAATAAAAAACAAGCACGGTGGAGCATTAATATCATCACTCGTCATTCTCTAACATGATTTTATTTTGCATTATCAGATCATATAATGAGGGAGAGAAAGAAAGCTACATGGACCTTCATGTACAGGCAAAGAGACAGAGACAGCACCAAAACACCATTTCAGTCTGAACAAAAAGCCAAAAAAAATTTTTGAAAGAATATAACTGGTCGTTCACACTCGTGTCTGAAGAAGAGCATCAGTGGAGTTTCACTAAAGCGCTGGAAAAACCAAACATCAAGTACTAAAGCACCCATGATGATGTTCACTATAATGTCCTACGAGCCGTTTTGTAGCATCAATAATACACATGTGCTTTAGATTATAAAGATTTGGACATTTAACCAAAACATAAAAGGAAATCAATCTTGTGCATGTACACCCGCACTTCCTGTTTCACGCTGTTCTTTAGTTTTTCTAGTGCTACTCGGTTTCTCTCCCAATACCAGATTTATCTAAGACTACTGACTTTTGTTTAACACTTTTATACTATTATATTGTTATACTATTTAATCTTTGTGTTCTCACGAACCTTAAAAGAAAGTTTCACACAAATAAAAAAGAAAAACACATTCAGTAGGAGGTTTAAGGTCAGGAATGATGAAGGTAGTGTAGTGGTAATACAGGGAAAAACCCCACTACAATAAATAAAAAGAAAACAAATGTGGAGACTACAAGTGAAATCACAAAAAAGCAACAGTTAAATTCACATTACAGTATATCTATTTAAATAGAATTCATATTTACACCACACAGACAAACACAGTCAGTATAATATGACTATAATTCATATATAATTCATTCAAACGGCTCCCCGTATGTAGCATATACATCATAGGTTTCATTCATTTTTTTGGTAGCATATTCAAGTTTTTCCTCGTCATAATAGGATGGATAATCTCCTGCTGGATTCGATGTGATAGACAGTATGTTGAAATGAGGGTCTCACCTCCTCCTGGGTCCAAAGCATTTTCCCTGGGCTATGATTTAGTAACAACCCTGCTAAGATTTCTTAAATGTGCTTTAGCCCTCTCCCACCCCTTCCCTTTAAACCCACTGCTCATGTAGAAAGACTGAAGAGAGAGGAAACATCGCTAGTCGTTTCCATGCTGGCTGATCACATGACCGTCTTCTTGCTGTGATCTGTAAAGAAGACACATGTTTAAATCTTTACAATTTTTATCTATGAAATTGAGCAAAAAAAAAAGGTATTTTAAAAAGAATATTACTATGTATATGGCATATTATATTTTTGCAGTATCTAGTTTCAGCATACTGGACATTAAATTATGATTTTTTTTTATAACCTGATATTACAAATAAACACAAATCACGAATATATACACTGTCATTCAAACGTCTGTGGTCAATAATGTTACAAACAATTTCTGGTTCAAATAAATGCTGTTCTTTTTCATTTCTGTTCATGAAAATCCTGAAAAAATGTATCACAGTTTCAACATAAATATAAAGCACCAGTTATCAACACTGCTAATAATCAGAAATGTTTCTTGAGCATCAAATCAGCATAGTAGAATGATTTCTGAAGGGTCATGGGACACTGAAGACTGGAGTAATGATGCTGAAAATTCAGCTTTACATCACAGAAATAAATTACATTTTAAAATATATTCAAATAGAAAATTTCACATTATTCCTGCTTTTACTGAACAGTAATGTACAATTTAAAATGGGGAAACAACAAATACATGTCGATTTCAATTCAACTTTTTACCCTTTAATATTCATGCTGCTAATATAATTGATAAATGAAAAAAAAAATGTATGAAATTACATCTAAAAAAAATCTTGCATGGATTTCCAGTAGTGGGCACAGATGTTTAGACCACACTGTATGTTATGTATGTATGTGGTGAAGAGGTAGATAAAACAGCAGAATGTTACATGTGTCATATTCTGTTCCAGGGTCTGTTCACTCACCAGTGCAGAGCTGGAGCTCACATCTCATTGGAGAAGGAGGTGGGCTCACCCTGACCATACTGATTATAACCTCCGCCTTCATATCCACCGCCCTGCTGGCCGTAGTCGGGCTGGTACCCGCCCTGAGAGCTGGCGTAAGGGTCCTGGCCATAGCCTTCTTGTCCATAGCCTAGAAAAACACATTTAAAAGAGAATATAGTGTTAAGTTGTGACTGTCATATATATATATTTGATAGCCCCATATATAAGCTTCATGAGATTCACATTAACCTAATCATAAATGTTTCTAACAGCTAAAAACAAACTTGCTGATGTAATTTATGGACTGTGACTGCAATACCCACCCTGACCGAAGGAGTCTGGTGCTGGCTGCTTCTCTCCTGACGGCATGTAAGTGCCAGCAAAGGCTCCAAGCCAACCGGTTTCCTTGAAGACGAACCACAGGTTCCCTGCCCACAGCACCACATTACAGAAGCCAAACGCCTGCGGGAATCACAGAAATCAGCCACATGCTTATTTGCACATATGCATTCATTCGTCTGCCCAAGTACATCGACACCCTGCTTCACCTGATTAGACTAAACGAGTGCGGTTCACACTGATTTTATAACTCGACGTTACATCTATTCGTAGTTCTAGTAGGTGTATAACTGGCCATATTAACTTTTTGAAGTCTGATCATTAATAAGATACATTGCAGAAAAAAAAATTGTTTTCTTGCCATTAAAAATTAGCTAGCTTGCATAATCATGTCGTGGATCAAGACTGAATCACTGTCCGTGTTAATTTACCATTATTTATATACTACTATAGTATTTATTAACTTTCATTTTTATATTTTCAGTTTGAATTTTGATTTTAGTTTAAATTTTAGAAATCTTGTTATGTGCGTTTGTCAGTTTATCAGTGTTTATTATATTTAATTTAGCTTTAATTTATTTTTTTAGTTCAGTTTTAATTTTAATAAATTTAATTTTAACCTAAACTTGTTTGATTTCTGTTAGGTGCCAAGGCAGCATTTCTAATTTGTTTAGTTTTTAAAAGTTTTTCATGATTTATAATATAGTTTTTCAATATTTATAATTTATTTCAGCTTTATTTCTATTAACATGAACAATTTTTGGTCACACTTTATTTTAAGGTGTCCTTGTTACAGTGTAATTCTACATTTAAGTACTGAGTAGTATTAATTAACTAC
Organism: Tor tambroides; assembly: GCA_021397915.2. Classification (NCBI taxonomy): domain Eukaryota; kingdom Metazoa; phylum Chordata; class Actinopteri; order Cypriniformes; family Cyprinidae; genus Tor; species Tor tambroides. The sequence continues at coordinate 142,030 of JAFVLL020018842.1, forward strand.
ATGTACTTACTATATGGTTAGGGTTAGGATTAGGTTTACTTGCACGTAATTATGAATAATTTATTGTTATATACATGTAACCTGTTACAAGAACATCTTAAAATAAAGTGTTACTCAATTTCTAATTGTTTTAGATTTAGTTAACAATAGCAGCTCTATTCACTGTTGAATTTTGCAAATTAAAGCAGCGTTGATAATGCAATATTGTTTCAACGTCTTTTTATCATTGGTGAATTAAAATTTTGCATGAAATGTTGTTAAATGAAACAACAGCTTACATTATTTCAATCACATTTCAGTGTTGAAGTTCAGTAACATTCTGGCTGGGTTTGTATATAGCAGGGCATAATGTAGCATGATTATTATCAGTGCATGACTCTACATTATCGTCCAGGAGTCACATCATCTCGTCATTCCTCATTTACATAATGCTGAACCTGTCTCAACTGCCCATGTGTGTCGTCGTCAAATTCTACAAACACATTTTACATATGTGCATAATGACAGTGTTAAAGTGTCTGTACCCACCACAGAAGTGTTTAGGCCGGACATCACGGGCTCGTGGATTTCTTTGCAGCGGTTTTCCTCGCGGTCACACGCAGGGATGAGGTCGATCACCTCATCAGGGTCAGTGGCCCTCTTCACATCCGAGAGACCTTTGGCCCACGCCGCTGAACTCACCAACCACATAAAGGTAAAAATAGCTGTCACCACAAAATCCTGTAGAACGACAAAGCACAATTATAATTCAGATGTTGTAAGTGCAAAATTATTTATTTTTTCACTTGAATACACATTTTAATGGATGATATAATATTAAAATAATACAATATTATGCTTTCACTGCCATCCTGTGGCATTTCCCCTGTTAAAAATAATCTTTCTGACATAACATGTAAAGAGAAAGATATTTTTTTAATCTCACGGCTCGAACAGAAGTAAGCTTTTCTTACAGTCTTTCCCAGCAGTTCACTATGATTGCACTTTCATCAAGCTTAATAGTTCTCAGTAGTTTTCTCATAATTAATATGGAGAATAGTCCTGGTGATCAGGTTATTCTAGGAAAAATACTATGCTTGGCACAAACGTAAGAATATTGACTGTAAATAATCTAGAGGGTGCAATGACATTTGTTAATTAAAACTATTAAGACATTTTGCACTCATCTTCAGTCTCATAACAGTATATTTTGAATGTACTTTGAGTGTTGACAAAACATATCAACATGAAATAGCATGGGTTATTAAAATTGTTGGTAACACCTTACTATAAATTTCCATTCGTTAACATCAGTTAACCACTTGCTCACCAATGGATCCTCTGTAGTGAATGGGTGCCGTCAGAATGAGAGTCTAAACAGCTGATAAAAACATCACAATAATCCACACCACTCCAGTCCATCAGTTAATGTCTTGTGAAGTGAAAAAGCTGCGTGTTTGTAAGAAACAAAACCATCAAGACGTTTTTTTTTAACTATTGCTTCTGGCTAAAATATGAGTCCATAATCCATAATAGAGCTTCCTTCAGTGAAAAAGTCCATCTTCCATTGTCCTCTCACATCAAAATCCACCAACATATTTGTTTAAAACTGTTGTGGACTTTTCGCTTATAAACAGTGCTTGATATGTGCAGATTTCTGTCCTGATTCAGATGATTCAGCAATATTATGGATTAATACAGGAATACGGTTAGAAGTTAAAACATCTTAATGATGGATTTGTTTTTTACAGTCACGAAGCTTTTGGCTTCACAAGACAATAAATGATGGACTGGAGTGGTGTGGATTACTTGTGGATTATTGTGATGTTTTTATCAGCTGTTTGGACTCTCATTCTGACGGCACCCATTCACTGTAGAGGATCCATTGTTGAGCAAGTGATGTAATGCTACATTTCTCCAAATCTGCTGAAGAAACAAACTCATCTACATCTTAGATGCCCTGAGAGTGAGTACATTTTCAGCAAATTTTCATTTTTGGGTGAGCTATTCCTTTCATGGACCTGAGCTAACATGAACTAAAAATTCACTTAAAAAATATATAAATAACATGAAGAACAATTAATAACAATCGTAGCTGATGTATTGTTAATGATAGCTAATAAGACATTCTAAAATGTAAAATGTTACTAAATAGTTTTTTAAGACAATCTGCCTCACAGAGAGAAGACTTTAAGAAGACTCACAGCCTGAGCTCCTTTGTTTCCCTCGCGGTATTTCTCCATGAGGAAGAGGTACACAGAAATGGCTGCCATTGAATAAAGGAAGGAAAAGACACCAATGGTGACAAAGAACTCAGCAGAGGAAGAGCTGTTTCCCACCAGAAACAGACGCTCAGGCTCCGGCCCTTTACACGTAGGAGCATCAAACCATACCTGGTGCAGTCTGTGGAGAAAAGCACTCGGTAAATGTCTGTCAGCAATTACATTCCCTTGACCAGATTCAAGCTAACTCACTAGAAAGTTTAAAAGAGACACTTTAAACTCTTTTGAAGCAGTGGCACCTGCAGCTGTACAGCTGTGTGTGCCATGAACGCTCTGACTGACCTGAGAAATGTTTTCCCTGCCAATATGTCTGTAGTATGCATGTGTCCTGTGTTTCTGATGATGGCTATCATTTGTAAATTCATTATTTTGAGTCAGTTCTTTTTTCAGTGAAATGGACATGCAAGCAACCTGAATCGACTTGCATTCGTATGGACCGCTCTCTAATTCAAACATCTAAAAAATGGTCAGTAAAACAGTATCGAGATAATTAAGAACACAGAGAACAAACCTACAAACAACTGAAACAAAAGGCTACTTTTTAAGAGGTAAAACAAAATGAATATGCGACCATTCACACTGAAAGTGTTTTCTTTCAGCGAACATGTGCTATACATGAATGTCTTTGACCACTGTGTTGCTTTTTGCCATTTCCGTGTCCTAAAAGGAATAGTTCACCCAAAAGTCCATCAATTAATGTCTTTGTGAAGCAAAGAGCTATGTTTGTAAGAAACTAATCTTTCATTAAGATGTTTCTAACTTTAAACCGTTGCTTCCGGCTAAGATCATTGTTCAAGTAAAATCCATAATGTTGGCTAATCAGGAGACAGTGATCAAGCACTGTTTACAAGTGAAGACAGTCCAAAACAAATATGTGGGCTGATTTTGATGTGAGAGGACAACAGGAGATGGACTTTTTCACTGGAGGAAATTTATATGGATTATGGTATTTTGGCCAGAAGCAATGGTTTAAAGTTAAAACACATTAATGATGGATTTGTTTCTTACAAACACGCAGCTTTTGGCTTCACAAGAAGTTAACTGATGGACTGGAGTGGTGTGGATTACTTGTGGATTATTGTGATGTTTTTATCAGCTGTTTGGACTCTCATTCCGACGGCACCCATTCACTGCAGAGGATCCATTGGTGAACAAGCAATATGATAATTTCCTTCAAATCTGTTGTCATGAAGAAACAAACTCATTTACATTTTGGATAGCCTTGAATGAATAAATTTTCAGCTAATTTTCATTTTTGGTGAACTATTCCTTTAAAATTTCTCTAGTGACACTCTGCTCAGTGAGGTCTGAAGTACTAATTAATAGTAGTAATAAAGTAATAAAGTAATAGTAGTGCTTATATAACCTACATACTTACATTGTATAGTGAAAAACTAACAGTATGTCTGGCCTAGAGCACTATGTGTGAACTGAGTGGATCAAAC
>JAFVLL020018842.1:145835-165653 GCA_021397915.2 Tor tambroides
GAGTGGGATGAACTCTAAAAGTGCTGTTCTTTTTATTTGGTAAAACACGTATGTGTTGAAACAGCTAATAATAAAATGTGACATTCTGTAGTTTTGTCTCATATTCATCTTTTAATCATATTTGCAAATGTCTTGACTCCACAGCCAACAGAGCAATTTTGTCTTTACTGTTACAGTACTTATGGAGGGCACTGTATCTTCATTTCATTGAACTCAATTCTCAGTTTTTATGAAAAGGCATTATAGAGGAGATACGATACCACCTCTGAATGTGGCATTGCAAAAAAAAAAAAAAAAAAATCCACAGTGTTAAAAGAACGAATGGACAGCATCTGTTGACAGTTACCACATCCCTCAGTTTGTAAAACAAACAAAAATCTAACGTAAGTGCTTTACTGTACACACGGTTTGTGTTTGTGCAAACTGAAGTACTTAAGTATTAACTTGTACTGAGCCCAGAATGTCACTGAAAGATAAGACACTTTTTCATATTTAAATATCTCAAAAATGTAATAGAAATTTAAACATATGAGATTTTTTTGAATATGCTGCTGAGCAGCAGCAATTTTCCTACTCAAAGGAAAAACATCTTGGAATTCAATGCAATTTAACAAAATAATAAAAAGCACTAAATCTATGAAGTAAACTATTACATAGATGTGTATCTAGCTATAAATAAAATCTGACTTGTACACTAATTCTTTATAGGGCCACTGTATGTACAGTGTGTACTGAAGGAACATGATATTTCATGAAACAAATTATTGAGATCTAAAAAATATTTTGAACCCCAATTAACCATCCTAAAAGAGAGGGGATATTTTAAGATGAACATGTGGATGAATTAGGATACATATTTTATAGAAAGATTTAACAACAAGAAAATTTTTTGATGAGGCATTGAAATACTCAATATTAGACATACTGAACTTGAGAAAAGTATTCTGACACTTTGTGGATTTCAGACTTCAGTGGAGCATCTGGACCAGTAATGTCTGACACCTGTGGCTACTCTTAAAGGAATAGTTCACCCAAAATTGAAAATTTGCTGAATATATGCTCATCTTAAGTTCATTCAAGATGTAGATGGGTTTGTTTCTACATGGGAATAGATTTGGAGATATGTAGCATTACATCACTTGCTCACCAATGGATCCTCTGCAGTGAATGGGTGCCGTCAGAATGAGAGTTCAAACAGCTGATAAAAACATCACAATAATACACAAGTATCCCACACCACTCCAGTCCATCGATTAATGTCTTGTGAAGCCAAAAGTTGATTTTTTTTTAAGAAACAAATCCACCATTAAGACATTTTTAACTTCAAACCACTGCTTCTGGCTACAATCCTCTATCTACAATATTGCTTTTTTTCCAGTGAAAGAGTTGTTTAATCTGAATCAGGAGAGAAATATGCACAGATCAAGCACTGTTTACAAGTGAAAACAGTCCAAAACAGTTTTAAAGAAACCTGTTGGTTGATTTTGATATGAAAGGACAACAAGGAATGGACTTTTTTTTTTAACGGAGGAAGCGTTATTATAGATTATGGACTCAAATTTTGGTCACAAGCAATGGTTTAAAGTTAAAATGCTTTAATGATGTATTTATTTCTAACAAACAAACAAACAAACAAACAAACAAGCAGCTTTTAGCTTCACAAGACGTTAACTGATGGACTGGAGTGGTGTGGACTGGATTGCTTGTGGATTATTGTGATGTTTTTATCAGCTGTTTGGACTCTCATTCTGACGGCACCCATTCACTGCAGAGCATCCACTGGTGATTAAAAAAAAAAGAAAGTAACTCATCTACATCTTGAATGGCCTGAGGGTGAGTACATTTTCAGCAAATGTTCATTTTTGGACTAACTATTCCTTTGAGGAGAACTGGCACAGTAAATCCACTAAAAATCTGCAGACACTTATTTTGATATTTGATGTCTAATGCAATGACATTTAAATGAGGTTTAAGTGTCCAAATACCTTTTAAGGCCAGTGAACTTTCTAACATGTTTTAATAAATGAATGAGTGCTCATGCACCTGTGGGAGCAGCTGTATGCTGTCTGCCGCTCTTGATGTCCATGAAAATCGTGTAGGAATCATAAGCAAACAAGATCCCAGCCAGCAGACCAAACACCTGGGAGAGAAGATGAGCATTATTATAAACAGATGCTAGTCGAGTGATAATCAGAGGAAGATATAAAGCAGATCAGATTTGATCTCAAAGAAATAAATATGGCATGTTTTGATGCTGAAGTTGGATGTCTCACCCCACCAGCGATGCGAGCCCCGTCTCCAGCCCCGCCGATCACACAGATCAGAGAGGTTATGAGATAAAGCGCTGCACCGATTGCAGCGCGGATGAGATCCTGTGGAGACAAACAGAGAAAACATAAGCAGCGTGTAAAACTCGCCACCGCGATGCAAGTGTGAGTGAATTCATACTCACGCTCCAGAGCCAGTTCACCACCAGAAACTGTTTGTCCAGCTCCATCATGAAGACAATGAAGAAGATGATGGCAAAGACCATCTCGCAGATGGCGACCGCTGAATACCCGCCATACATAGATGCGGCGTAACAGATAAGGATGATGAAACTGAGGATCTACAGAAAACAGACAGACATGCAGTTCAATAACCAGACCTTTTTCTGTATTTGTATCTTCTGTCGATTGTGGAGGGATGAGTTTAAGATGATTTATTGGAGAAGTTTGGCATACGTCACCAGAGAGAAGTTTGTCATTTTTAGCAGTAGATCATTTTAAACATTAAAAGGAAAAACAAGTTGAAACATACATGGATGCACTGTTCATTATAACATCTATAACATGCATGTACAAAATAGATACAAATTTCTGCAATTTCATTTCATGCTAACAAAAACTCAAACAAAAACTAAATGGCAAAATTTTCCATTAACTGAAAGAAACATAACTGTGAAAAACAAACTCAATTACATCTTACATATGTATTTTAAAGAAGTTTCTTCTGCTCATCAAGCTTGTATCTATTTGATCAAAAATACAGGAAAAAAAGCTGTTATTTTGTGAAATATTATTGCAATTTAAAATAACAGTTTTCTATTTTAATATACTTTAAAATAAAATGTATTTCTGTGATCAAAGCTGTATTTTCAGCATCATTACTCCAGTCTTCAGTGTCACATGATCCTTCAGAAATCAGTCTAATATGCTGATTTATAATCAATGTTGGAAACCACTGTGCTGCTTCATATTTTTTGGGGAACCTGTGATTTTTTTTAGGATTCGTTGATTAATAAAAGTTAAAAAGAACAGTATTTATTTAAAAAAGAAATTTTGTTTTACAATATACAATATGCTATTCAAAAGTTTGGGGTCAGTATTTTTTTCTTTCTTTTGTTTTTTTTAAAGAAAATAATACTTTTATTCAGGAGGGATGTGTTAAATGAATAAATGTCATAGTGAAGACTTATATTTAAAGATTATACTTACATATAAAGATTTCTATTTTGAACAAATGCTGTTCTTTTTAACTTTGTATTCATCAAAGAATCAAAGAAAAAAGTATCACGTTCCAAAAAACAATATGAAGCAGCATAAGAGTTTCAACACTCATAATAAATCAGCATATTAGACTGATTTCTGAAGGATCATGTGACACTGAAGACTGGAGTAATGATGCTGAAAATTCAGTGCTGCATCACCGAAATATATTCTATTTTAAAGTATATTAAAATAGGAAACCAATATTAGAAATTGCAATAAGATTTCACAATATTACTGTTTTTTCTGTATTTTTGATCAAATAAATACAGCCTTGATGAGTAGAAGAGACTCCCTTAAAAAAAACATTAAAAATCTTATAGATCCCAAACTTTTTGAGCGGCAATATATATATATATATATATATATATATATATATTAATTTTTTTTTCTTCTTCTTTTTGGTAATTTGATAGATCCTAAAACTTGAAACCATCGCAAATGGCCAACATTAAACACAAAAAAATCCCGCTAGACAGCAATAACAATAGACTGTCCTGTGTTTAACACTGTTAAACTTTTTAATAAAACCAATTAACTTTGGCAGCCCCTAGACTACTAAAACTAAAAATACAATAGACGGAAACTAGAAAACTCTGAAATAACTAAACTAACAATGATAGAATGAAAACTAACAACTACTATAAATTTAAATTAAAATAAAAACTAACTTTAAAATTCAAATCTATAATGACCCTGCTTCACTGACAGTCATTCAAAAGTAATTTTATATTTTATAAAATATACTGTTTTGGTTTTCTGTCCATATGCCTCCACTAGTTGTAATTTGCAATTTATATACTAATATTATATTAACTTGTTCAGTTGTATCTTGTATCTAGTGTCTAATGCAATGACATTTAAATGTGGTTTCTAACATGTGTACTTTCTAACATGTTTTAATAAAACAGGCATTCAAAAGTAGTTTCATATTTTATAAAATATACTGTTTTGGTTTTCTGTCAAGATGCCTCAAGTAGTATTAATTCGCTCAAAACAATCCGTAACTTTTTCAGTTGTATCGTGTATAAGACTGTATGAACTGTCAGGTTTTATTATTTTCCAAAATGTCTTTGGCTTTTTAGTGTGGAAATTCTCCCTCTCCAGTACGTCACCCATGTTTGCTGCCAAATCACCAAAGCTTTCTCCTGTTCACTACCCACAATTCATCTGAACGTGCCATCTGCTCTAGGTGTCAGTTAACAGCGCAGCTCCGAATCTCTCACATCCTATGAAGATTTGTGAAGCTTTTTCAAGTTTGATTACTAAAACATCTGTTGAGGACTAAAGAGAGGAACACAGCGTGGATGTAAACACAGCACAATACACGGCTGTAGAAGAGGCTGAAGCTCCTTATATGGTTATAAACAGAAAACTATTATAAGAATACTTTTGGGAGTATATGACTATTATGAACATCTAATCAAATCAGCCCATAAACTCAAACACTGCACCGCTGGGATCTAAATAAACACTGCCGGTAACAACTAGGAAAAGTTTTATTTAGACTTCAGAAACTTGGACTGTAGCATATCATCTATGACTCATGGTTTGTTTTTAAAGAATGACAAGTATGCAGATTGAAATAAGATTACAGAGTTTTCAACATGCATACATTTTTTTAATCTACTGACAAGCCTAATCAAACATTAAATGAATTTAAACGGAAAAAAGAAAGTAACCAGATTTCAGATTTCGCTGCTTGCCTTGGCAAACGCTTCTATTTCTTTAAAGTTTGTTGGAAGGATAGTAAAGGTGTTCTTGCATGGTTCCTCTTGAAGTGTTATTTATGTTGCCATGGTTTGCGGAGGTGTTAATGATTTGTCCACATGCCACTGTGAAACACCTGTGCCTTGTGTTTGCGAAGATCTGCTGCCACAGTAACAGCTGATAAAACACGTGTGAAGCAAGTGTGAAGATCAAGACAGGAAGATTCTCAATGTGTTAGGAGGCAAGTTTCCTGTTTTCTGTCACTTGGGGAAACGACAAAGTTATGCTACCAGGCAATATCTACAGTATCATAAACACATGAAACATTAGTTTCTAAATGCATCATGTCACTGATCTTAGTGTGAATGATTCACGGTTTGTGACCACATCATTTTTTAACTGAAATGTTCTAACTCAACCTTTCCGGTAAAATGACAGACTTTTCTCTGGTGATTCAGCCTACATCAAATCCACCATCGATGCATAGTCCCCATCGGATTTTTTTCCAAACCTTTTCCCTTGGATTTACACCACAATACAGAAGAAAAGATCTGTCGCTGCTTTGTTTGATAGTGACTTTAGTCAAGATTGAATCAAATTTCACTGTTTACTTTCTCTACACACATTCCTGGTGTTATTGTGAATGATTCATTGGTGCATGCTATTCTGAAGGCAAGAGTCTTCAAATTCTTTCATCAAAAAGCAATAAATCTTAAACCATTTTCCTTTTTCTCTAAAGTTATTTTTTCAATCCAGCATACGCTATTTGCATCTATACTTTTCTGGGCCTTGACATTGTTATTTACTTGGCAGTCAATGGGACAGTCACAAATCTCCTGGTTTTCATCCAAAATATCTTAAATCGTGTTCTGAAGACGAACGAAGCTTTTATGGGTTTGGAATGACATGGGGGTAAGTGATTAATGACAAAATTTTCATTTTGGGGTGGAGTAACCCTTTAAGCATTCTATATGTATACAAACAATTCTGGTTTACATTTAAGCATTTGGCAGATGCTTTTATCCAAAGCAACCTACACTGATTGCATGCAAGGTAAATTCAAGGTTTATCAATTCTTGCTTTCCCTGGAAATCGAACCCATGACCCTGGCGTTGCTAGTGCCATGTTTTACTGTTGGAGATACAAGATGTTTATAGAGAAGAAATACACTCACTACCATTCAATTTATTTATTTATTTTTAATGAATTGATATTTTTATTCAGCAAAGATGCATTTAATTGATAAAAAATGACAGTAAAGACATTTAAAATGTTTTATTTAAAATAAAGGCTGTTCTCCAAACTTTCGGTTTCATTAAAGAATCCTGAAAATGCTTTGATCAAATAAATGCTGCCTTGTTGAGCATAAGAATCTTACCAAGTTTCGAATAGTAGTGTGTTTGTTTTTTTGTATTATTATTATTATTTTAGGTTTTTATTTGCATTATCCACTCACAAATCCTCACTGCAGTGATGCTGAAGCTGTGTCCTGTTACATACTGATGGTTATTTGGGCTTATTATTTGTATTACATGTTATATTTGCACTGTGTCACTTCTGAGGGTTTGTGCCATGTGTTACTGACACACAAATCCACTGACTGGAAACATAAATACTACAGCAATCTTTTGGAAATTAGGTGTTTTAACAACACAAACAGCACATGAGCTCATTTTCACCTCAATTTGACCAAAAAAGCAACAGAAGGCAGTTCTTTTTTATGAGACGCAAAATGAACCTGGAAGTGATATTGCTGAGTGTTTGTTTGAGAACAGTAACGTCATCTATACTGACCAACACTGATAAACTGACTGATAGACCCGTACTTCATATATAAAAGAGGCAACACAACCAGTAGTACATCGATCTCATCATAGCCAGTCAAAACTGCAAGTAGCCTGAGGTTAACAACCAAATGCTGGCCTTATACTCCACTTAAACTGTAAACATAAACCATTTTTAGCACAGACAGTTTTCATTTTCAGCTAAGCTAAAATACCAGAAAGGGCTGAGAAAGGCATTTTCCCGTCAGGGTAGCCAGTTTAAAACACACAGAGCCTTATCTCTCCATGCCTTTGAAATGAAGCCAGCATGAGGGCACATAAATACGCCGCTGCCAGCAGAACGACTGCTGTTTGGCTTCAACCTACTCGCTTTGACAAACGTGTAACACTGCATTCACAGTTCTTCACACAGTCTCAAACTTGTAAAAGCAGTTTTCATAAATAAATAAGGTAACACTTTAGTTTAAGGACCAGTTCTCACTATTAACTAGTTGCTTATTAGCATTATTACCATATTGGCTGTTTATTAGTAGGCCTACTTATAAAGCACATATTAATACCTTATTCTGTATGACCATATTTTAGATCACTTATGCCTTGTCCAAATACCCACACTTGTGGCCCACGACAAGAAGTAAGTGCGCAAGACTGTCCCAGGTCTTAAAAACTGCAAAGCGCAGTGCCCTTAACGCACACTAAATCCACACTCTCTCCAATACCGCTCCGGAGCGTGATGCGAGGCTAAGTGTATCCCATCATGCATCATGTTCTGGAAATAAATCGTGAGACTTTTTGCCGAGATCTCGTGAGAGGTCACGGAAACTTTTCCAATGTAAGTTAAATATTATTAATAATTAGATATTACAAATAATTTGGTAGAAAAACTGTGTTTTTACGTTTTATTGGTGCAACAATTGTACAACATTTGCAACTGCTTTTTATCATTTAATTAGAAGCACCACAAATTTAAATTGTCATTTTATAGGGAACAGACATTTAGAAGTTGATTTTAAAATGCAAAGTATTTCAAATTAAAATTAAAATAAAGCTGTGTAAACTCTTGCATTTTTACAACACTATAAGTATGTCCCATCAGGTAATGAAAAGTTCAACACACACTTGTGGTCTTCATCCTCACTTGAACACTTGAGCCAAACACAGGAAATACGTCATATAAGCTGTCAAGTGCAAAGACCGCAAGTGTGGGTTTTTGGACAAGGCACAAATCCTAAACTTAACAACTACCTTACTAACTATTAATAAGCAGAATATTAGGAGTTTATCAAGGCAAAAATCATAGTTAATAGTTAGTTAATAGTGATAATTAGTCCTCAAACTAAAGTGCAACCATAAATAAATATAATATATACATGTAGGGCTCATTCTCAGAAAATGGAGCTTTATAAACCTCATTATATTGCCTCATTTAAATAATTGTAAAGCTAAGAAAATGTAGTTTTAATTTTGACATTTAATCTTATGTTAAAACGTTTTTCCAGAGCCCTACACAGTAATTTAACAATCATTAAATCTACATCCCTGACCTACCCCAGAGTCATTACGCCCCGGCCTGTGGGCGGCGAGGAGCGCATGATGTCATCAGGCACCCCTCCTTCATGCACATATGTATCGGAGCTCTATGAGTTGTGGGGACTGGCACAAGCTGCCTCTATGAGCCTCACAGGCAGACTGCACTCCAGCCAGCACACAATGAAGCTCTATTCAAGGATGCAGCGCTGCCCCTTTAAGAACACCCACTACTGAGGGCTCCAGGCTGCACTGGGTCACGAGGGTGAACGGATAAATAAGGAAACACCAGAAATAAAGAATACCTAATACACAAAAAACATTCACTGTAACACTTTTACAATACAGCATATGCACAAAACATGGTAAATATGCAGCCTACTAGCCTACTTAGTATAAATTACAAGAAATATTCAACACCCATACACTGATCATTTGGCAAAGAGTCAAGACGCACTTTGCAATGGCAAGGCGCCCACTGCTTGATACTAGAGCAAACATTTTTGCATGTGTTTATTTTTGTTTTTGTCCATATCGACAAAGCATAATAGAGCTATACAGTGCATCACTCATCTACTGTAAGTCCCAGCATGCATGGCTACTTACTGTAATCCACTAGGCGTGTCGTTTTAGTTGCCCGTGACTCAACATGTTTGGATGTGTGGGTGTGTCTGAACGACAAAACTGAACTCTTGAAAATGAGTGCTTGATGTCCAATGTCCACGACCTTAACCAGCGATTAGTTACATAACATGCTATTACTCCTCACAGTAACACAGCATTCTGTGTTATTGGGTAGTTATTCCATCAGAAGTCATGATAGGCCAATGCAACAAGATTATTTTGTTATTAGGACACAATATGCTGCTGATGTCATTTGGTGTGCACATTTGAAGTGTGGTGAACTAGAAAAGCTTCACTGAGGCATAATAAATGACAGAGCTGGGCTGGTTTATCAGTCTGGCATTTATCTGTGTTTTCTCTGATGGTGTCTTGTATGCAAAGACATGGTGAGTTTATGCTTCTACAAAAGTCCCTCTGTCATATCCGTTTTTTTTTTTTTAATTATTTACTCTGAACAAATTTGTTAACAAGAAATTTTCATAGACATTTTATTCATTTGCTATTGCTTAATATGGGTTTCTACAATACGGACAGCTATTACAGAACAGTTATGCTTAGTTTACAGGGTTAGCTCACCACAGATGAAAACTGTTCCTTGTTCCTTGCATGCAAATAGTGACTAAGGTCTGTCAAGATCCAAAAAGAATGAATGTCATCTGATGACTTGACAGACAAGTTTTAAGTAAGAATGAGATATGAGAAGGAGCTGTGACAGAGGAGAAGGTATTTCAGTAATTCGTTACAGTATTGTGCGTCATTAAGAACAGAATTGAGAATGTTTTTAAATTGACATTAAATATCTTCACTTGAATTAATGTTTCTAATTGGGGTAACAAACAGAGTTGCAGTTTGAATTTGAATGTAAGGAAGTTGAAAGAAACCGAAAGAAAGCCATTTACATAACTAACTTCAAACTAGAAAAGCAAAGTTTGTCAAAACAAACTGAAAGTTTATAGATCTTAAAGGGGTCATATGAGGCGATTTCCAGTTTTCCTTTCTCTTTGTAGTGTTACAAGCTGTTTGTGCATAGATAAGATGCCTGAAGTTGCAAAGACTAAAGTCTCAAAACTAAAGAGATATTCTTTATAAAAGTTAAGACTCGACCACGCCCCCCTAAAACGGCTCGTTCAAACACGCCCCCACATGTCTACGTCACGATGTGGGGAGATTTTCATAACACCGCCCCAATGTTTACGCAAAGAAAGAAGGCGTGATTTTTATTCTGGCTGTAGTGTTGTTGCTGCCGCCGGCGCCATGTCATGGAGACACTGTGTTTCGTTGTGAAAGCGAAACTACTTTGTTTGGGCTTACAAAAGAGGACACAACTAGAAATCAGTGGTTCAGTTGTATTTACAACACTGTTCCAGAACAATTCAGCCCAAATATTGGAGTGTGTGCAGTGCATTTTACAGAGGACTATTTCCTGAACCTGGAAGAGTAGCCTACAATGCAGGCTCGCTCAAAGGCTGTTTCTATAAAGAGGGGCAATTCCAACTTTGCAAGGACAGTCTGGCGCTTCTGACTCACAGCCTGTAAGTATGTTTCTGCTACTGACGATTCAAACTCGAGTTTTGAGCAGTGTAGAGTAGTGCTTGTTGTTTGTCGTTTCTCCGATCACAAATGCAGACATGGTAATAAAAAGACAGTATAAGTCATTATAAACAGTAATTATGTCCCCACTGGATGCAATAAATGCCTTGTTTGTAATGGGTTTTATTGTTTTAGTCTCGTCGAGCCGGGAAACGCCATCACAATACGGTGAGGGGCGTAACATTTCCGTTTCATGCTTGAGGTATTCGGCCAATCACAATGCACTGGGTAGCTGGCCAATCAGAGCACACCTCGCTTCTCAGAACGATGAGCTTTGTAAAAATCGACGCATTTCAGAAAGGCGGGGCATAGAGGAGCAACAATAATGTACAGTATGTGGAAAATAATGTGTTTTTTGAACTTTAAACCACATAAACACATTGCATTACACCAAATACACAAAATATTGTTATTTTTAGCAATGTCATATGACCCCTTTAAAGACTGAAACACTGACTGGCAGACAAACAGATGGAAATATAGCTAGAACAAACAGACAGATGGACAAAACCAACAATCAACAGACAAACAGACAGACTGATAGAGTGACAGACTGATAGAACAATAGACGGAACATTCATAGAATGATCGACAGACAGAATAAATGAATGCACAAACGAACAAACAAATGCAAAACAAACAGACAGACCGAACAAACAAACAATCTATAGATAGATAGAATGGCAGAACGAAAGAACCACAGATAGACAGACAGACAGAACTATATGCAGACAAAACAAACAAAAAACAAAGCATACGAACGTACGACAGACAGACAGACAGACAGACAGATAGACAGGTAGATAGATATTCATATTAGCTTTAGATATTTGGTATTCAAAAGCCTGTTATGTTACAGTCCTTAAACATTTTTCCAGGTTTCGATATCTTAAAGGTATATCACCCACAACTGAGAGACAGATAAGAGAGAAGAGCAGCCTGGTGTCTATGGATCCAGCAGAGGGGTGATGCCTCATGAACTCTGACCCCACACACACCATCAAGCACATGGTCTGCATGCCATGCCACCTCCTCCCAAAAGCACACACTAGTGTGTCAGTGTGAAGTTTCAGATGCCTCTGCGATGGGAGCTATTTCATTCAACAGCACTATTAATACTCTGTTCGCCCACTTCTGTTACTAGCCATACTGCCATACGCTTAAAACAAGACATAACTGAATATGTACTGATGCAGTTTTATAATTGTATTTGCAACCTTAGTCAAGCTAAGTTGTTATTTTGAAACAGTTGCTTGAATGCAACTGTATGACATTTCTGGCACTTTCTTTAAATCTATTTTTAGCTCTTAAAGGGAAAAGTATGTGGTTTATGGACTCTGACAGGCACTTTTTGACATCTCACACATGATTAGACTAAATGTTAACCACATATGTTGTGGTATGAATTAACTTTTTTGTTTTGCTCCCAACACTTTCACTCAAGTGTGTGAATCAACAGGTGTATTATTTTTATTCAGCGAGTGGGAGCGTCTCCATGACAACGGTTCATTTTAATCCACACCAATATTTTGTTTATTAGGAGATGAAGCAAAATTAAGAACTGACGTTATATCTCTAAGCATTTTGCAAGCATTTTAAGAAATGAAATGTAAAGTTAAAGTCGCATTCATGTTAATAACTTACTATTTCAGCGGCCAGGATGGTTCCTTTCCGAGTTCGCACATAGCTCTTCAGTTTCTCCAAACAGCCTCCAAACGGACTTCCCTCGGTTTCTGCCATTCTGCAGACGTTTATCTGTGAAATAACGCTTTCTTGTGAAGTCTAGCGTTCGTATCAGCAAACACGATTCTGTTACAAGACACCGTGACTAGGAAATTTAACCCTAGTTTATATCTGACGCAGCTTGCAACTTCTTCGCGAACTTCCTGAGTGCGTCGGACTGCAGCAGCAGCTGCGGACTGGAAAGCCTGAGTGCGCGCGCGGGGCGTTCCTTGTACTGTAGTGTCTTGAGGGTAAATCACGGAGAGAGAGCGAATCCACTAGAGGGAGAACAACCCTGCTCTGTGTTCATGCTCATTGAGCTGCCTCCCTAGACAGAGTTTGAAAGCGTTTCGTCGTAGCAACTGAAATGCCTGCAAATGCTAAGTAGGCAGCGCGCTAGGTTTTGAAACGCAGCCCGAATAATCATAACTGCGAGCGGTGGACATTTTCAATCAGCAGAGCAGATTACCAGCTCTGAGCTGTCTTTGAAAGACGTTCATAACAAGTTTTCAAAAAGGAAACCACAGCTGCAGTGGAAAACTAAAACTCTAAAACTTTTTTAGAGATCATCTTTATGATACTCTACCTTAAAAATACAATACCTATGTAAATAATAATAATAATAATAATAAATAAAACCCTCACGTTTTTCTTTGTAATATTACTTCCATGAAATTTCTCATTATCGTCATGGTTTTACTTTCTTTTAAGCTTTTGAGTTGTACGTGTGTGTGTGTGTGTGTGTGTGTGTGTGTGTGTGTCATTATTCCGATATGTAGCCTATTTTTACTGTTTTAAAATAAAAATGACCTTAAAAATCAGTAAAACAGTTTTTTTTTCTCCAAATAAATAAAATCAACATTATTATTATTATTATTATTATTATTATTATTATTATTATTAACAATAAATTTGCATCATAGTAAATAGTAATGTGTTTTTTCTATTACAGTACTGATAATTATTAGGGATACATTACATTTTTCTGCAACATAAAAACAAAACAAAAAATGCAAAATGCAAAAAATAAATAAATGAATGAATATATGCAGACATAAATACATACATACATAGTAACATTCCAAAAAAAAAAAATTCTTAAGAAAAAATTTGATTTGTTCTTGACAGGTTTCATGAGATTCACGATATCACACCATAGTGTTACATTTGATACAATCACTGCACCATGTCACCAGTGATGGGCAGTAGCGTCGCTACAAGTAGTGACGCTACTAGTTTAACTACATTTCTCAGTAGCGTGGTGGTAGCGTCGCTGCTTTCTGAATCAAATAGCTTTTCAGTAGCGAAGCTCTTTTTTTGATCAAGTAGCGCGGTAGCGTCAACAAAAGCTAACGTTACATTTTCCAAAGAAAGCATTCTGAAACTCGAGCTCAAATCGGAAATATAACTGCTACGGATCACTGATCCTGGATCAGTAAGTGACGCCACAGACACTAAAGCTCGTAACGCCATTGGCTCCTCAAACTGTCAGTCAAACCTCATTATTGCTCCCGCCTCTCTCGTGAATGAAGTGCGGCGCGCAGTTTGGAGCATCTCAGCTTGTTTGCAGTCTGAAGGTAAATAAAGAACTGTTGATTGAATAAGTACAGCGGTTTCTTTACTCAAAAAACACTATTTATAAAGGCTAATACTTTTTTTGTTTGTTTTGTATTTGAGGAGCGGAGAAGAGTTTCTTAGTCTAGCATTTGTTGTCAAGACAAATAGCTCGTGCGAAGCGCTGAATCTTTCATAATATACTTTGGCCAAATAACAGAAAAAAACTGAACGCCCACATAATGACAGAAAACTGGGGAAAACGGGACACGAGTCAGGAAAAAAAAAAAAAAAAACATTCGCTGGTCAAAAGCTTCGTATTTGAACTTGATTTTGGTGACATGTTTATATTAATATAATGACACATGCAACGATGCAAATAAACGTAGCCTATCTGTAGGCCTATACATCTATATGGTAACACTATACAATACGATTTCATTAATGTTAGCTAATGTATTATCTAACATGAGCATACAATGTATAAAATACATTCATTACAGTATTACATTAAAATACATTTATTACAGTATTTATTAATCTTTGTTAATGTTAGTTAATGAAAATACAGTCGTTCATTGGTAGTTAATGTTAGTTCACAGTGCATTAACAAATGTTAACAAACAACTTTTGATTTTAATAATGCATTAGTAAATGTTGAAATTAACATTAAGATAAATGCTGCAGAAGTATTGTTCATTCTTAGTTCATGTTAACTACACTAGTTAACTAATGTTAACTACTGAACCTTATTGTGAAGTGTTACTATTTATATAAATATATATGTATACAATAAAGCCACAATACCAACTACCAATAGGAGGTTTCCGGCCGACAGCAAAAATTTATTTTGCCTATGTCACAATTTGAGGTCAATCCGGCCCTGTGTTTGATACTGATTTTGTTGCTAAATTGGTTTGGAACAGTTGTTGAATAAACAATTAAACTGAACATGCCTGTCTATCTGCTTGACTGACAGTTTTATTGATCACTGAGAGAGCATTCACTTGGTATGACGTTGGTTCAATAGAAATTTATTTATTTTTTTTAAATAGCTTGGATGTAGTAAACTACTTTTGCCATGTTGCTGTAGCTTAGCTTGCTACATTTCCCAGGGCTGTAGCTTTAGTGTAGTGAAGCTTCATTTAAAGAAGAGTAACTGTTAGCTTAGCTCACTACGTTTTCCAAGTAGCTTGCCCAACACTGCATGTTACTGCCACAATATGTTTTTAGGGACTGTAGTTATTTCTGTGAATTCTGTCATTTTCCCCCCTTTTCCTTCTATGATTTCTTTCCTATTTACAGTTTTAAAATAAGACCAGAAGGAGCTGTGAAGAGTTGTGCTAAATGGTTTTGAATGGGGAAACATATTGTAAATGCTTCCCATCTGGAATGTGTTTCTTTCTCCTGATTTGCAGAGAGTGTAACTACACTGACAGAGAGAGAGAGAGAGAGAGAGAGATTCCATGGAAATTATCGTTTATAGGTAACGATTTGATTTAAAGTGACATTGTGGAAATACTCTGTGCCATAAGTAACCTACTTTGGGTTGGGTTTGACGGTTCTCCTAAGGGCAAACGCGAGCGCGCGCGCACACACACACACACGCACACACACACACACACAGAGAGAGTGAGAGAGCCTTGTTTTGGCAACACTAGTGAGTGATCATAACAAATGTGCTGCCACAAGCAGGGAGGATACAACTAAAGGAAACCACACTTTTCTGGCTTACAGCCTATTTCAGAACACCAATAAAACACACTTGTCTCACAAAGATGAGAAGAAACCACCAATTATTGTTCCATAACTCTATTAATAATAATTGTGATATTTATGCTGTAGCACTTGTAACATTAATCTAAGCTGTTTTTAGAAAGATGCTAATTAGTACACTAATCTAAAATAAATAATAATTCAGGTTTACAGTGAATTTCAAGTAGAAAAGTAAAACTACCATTCGAAAGTTTGGGGCCAGTAAAAATTGTTTTTTTTTTATGTTAAAAAAAAAAAATACTAATACCAAGGCTGATTTTTTATTATTATTATTATTATTATTTGATAAAAATATAGTAAAAAAAAAACAGTAATATTGTGAAATATGATTACAATTTCAAATGAAGGTTTTCTATTGTAATATATTTTAAAGTGTAATTAATTCCTGTGATCAAAGCTGTATTTTCAGCATCATTACTCCAGTCTTCAGTGTCACATGATCCTTCAGAAATCATTCTAATATTCTGATTTACTGATCAAGAAACATTTATCATCAATGATGAAAACAGTTTTGCAGCTTAATATTTATGTGAAAACTGTAATAAATTTTCTTTACTGTCACGTTTGCCCAGTTGAATTTGTTCTTGCTAAATAAAAGCAGTAATTTCTTTACAAAATGCATAAATTAAATAAAATAACTTACCCAAAACTTCTAAAAGGTAGTGTACTTAACAAGAAAAACACTCAAGGTGCTCAATAACTGCATTAATAAGCAAGATTTATTGACTTTTATTAAGTTTATAGATAAATATGTAAATATAGATTTAATTTCTAATATCTAGAATAGTCTTTTCATTTGTATTTATGCATTTTATTTCTAACAGTTTGAGTTCTTAGTCACATAATTTACTAAATGTCTCCCTCTTCTGGTCTTAAAAGGCATCAACCATGTCTGTCTCATTTTAACCAAACCTTACCATTATTTCTGTAACTCCCCTCTAACCCCATAGTGAAATTACAATAGAATTAATGAAAACCATGCATTCAGTGAAAAACAAGCACACTGGAGCATTAATGTCATCACTCGTCATTCTCTAACATGTTTTATTTTGCTATATCAGATCATATAATGAGGGAGAGAAAGAAAGCTACATGGACCTTCATGTACAGGCAGAGAGACAGAGACAGCATTAAAACACCATTTCAGTCTGAACAAAAAGCCAAAACACAATGAAATGAACTTTCAGAAAGAATATAATTGGTCATTCACACTCATGTCTGAAGAAGAGCATCAGTTTCACTAAAGCACTAGAAAAACCAAACAGCAAGTACTGAAGCACCCATGAAGATGTTCACTATATTGTCCTATGAGCCGTTTTATAGCATCAATAACACATAAGTGCTTTAGATTAGAAAAGGAAATAAATCTTGTGCTTGTTCCCCTGTACTTCCTGTTTCGCTTTGTTCTTTAGTTTTTCTAGTGTTACTCAGATCCTCTCTCCTTAAACCACTTTTATCTAAAACTACTGACTTTTGTTAACACTTTTAGTAGTGATTGACACATTACCGTTATACTATTTAATCTTTGTGTTCTCACGAACCTTAAAAGAAAGTTTCACACAAATAAAAAAGAAAAACACACAGTCAGTAGGAGTTTTAAGGTCAGTTCAGTGGGTTGAATGATGAAGGTGGTGTAGTGGTAATCTAGGGAAAAAAAACACCACTACAATAAATAAAAACAAAGCAAATGTCTACAAGTGAAATCACAAAAAAAGCAACAGTTAAATTCACAACACGGTATATCTATTTAAATATATTTCATATTTACACCACACAGACAAACACATTCAGTATAACATGACTATAATTCATATATGATTCATTCAAACGGCTCTCCGTATGTAACATATAGGTTTCATTCATTTTTTTTTTTTTGGTAGCATATTCAAGTTTTTGCTCATCATAATAGGTTGGATAATCTCCGGCTGGATTTGATGTGATAGACTTTATGTTGAAATGAGGGTCTCACTTCCTCCTGGGTCCAAAGCATTTTCCCTGGGCTATGATTTAGTAACAACCCTGCTAAGATTTCTTAAATGTGCTTTAGCCCTCACCCACCCCTTCCCTTTAAACCCACTGCTCATATAGAAAGACTGAAGAGAGAGGAAACATACAGTAGCTAGTAGTTTCCATGCTGGCTGATCACATGACCGTCCTCTTGCTGTGATCTGTAAAACAGACAGATGTTTAAAAGTTTATTCATTCATGAAAATGCATAAAAGAGTTAAAACAATAGTATACATACATAGCATATGGCTATGTATATCATGGCATATTATATTTTTTGCAGTATGCAGCATGTGTACTGTGCACAATATAGGTTCAGCATGCTGGAGATTTGCAACAGCA
The DNA here is from genome assembly GCA_021397915.2 of Tor tambroides. NCBI lineage: Eukaryota > Metazoa > Chordata > Actinopteri > Cypriniformes > Cyprinidae > Tor > Tor tambroides. The sequence continues at coordinate 163,999 of JAFVLL020018842.1, forward strand.
CAACTACAGCAATAACAAAATTTTAGTTGAAACAAAATTATGAAGGTTTTTTTGGCGCAAGAAACCTAACCTAACATTGTAAATGGACCCAAATCACATATACACTGTCATTCAAATGTTTGTGGTCAGTAAAATGTATTGAAGGCAGTAAGATGCATTAAACTGATCAAAAGTAGCAGTAAAGACTTTTATAATGTCACAAAAGATTTCTGGTTCAGGGAAACGCTGTTCTTTTGAACTTTCTGTTCATGACAAATCTTGAAAAAAATGTAACACAGTTTCAACAAAAATACAAAGCAGCACAACTCTTTTCAACACTGACAATAGTAAGAAATAGGGATGCTCCGATTAGGATTTTTGCCGATACCGATACCGATTCTGGTGCTTCAAGATTTATATAACATGTAATAATGTTATATAAACAATCACAACAATTATTCCTTATATAGTGAATATTTTAATATGCCTTTAAAATAAATGGGGTTTATGCATAACATTATGTATATCAGGATACCTAATATAAGACAAAAATAAATACAAACAAAATGAAGCTGTCTGATGCAACCCACAAGGTTTATTTAAAGGTGGGGTATGTAATTTTTCAAAAACGCTTTAGAAAACTGAGTCGGGGCCGAGTACCAAAACAAACTTGTAACCAATCAGCAGTTAGGGGTGTGTCTTCTCGTGATGTGGAGGAGAGAGCGTTCGGTGAACAGCCGAGCCGAGCGACAGAAAGATAGAGATGGCGGATAAAAAACAACAGAGGAAAACATCTGCAGAACGATAAGGCAAGAAGTAGGACCCGTGTAAATATCGGATCAGCTTTCCAGCGCTGGAGAGAACTCAAGGAGCGGAAGGCCTGCGATCGGACGCCGAGGTTGCTTTGGTTCTTCTCAATAGGTGAGTAACACCGTATCTACACCGGACGCGCCGCGCCGCAACAGCTAAAGCCTGCCTGGACATGATAAAGCGACCGTGGAAAATCATTTGAAATTTGTGTCAGCACGTCATAAATAGAATGCGGAAGCAGTTTTCTGTCGCGGATTTGTCGCGCCGCGCAGCATCCAGTGTAGACAGCATCACTGATTATAATGACTTCTATAGCCGCTCGTGTCCGGTGTAGACACGGTGTAACATTGGTTTTGCTTGGTTTCACAGAACTAATAGTTGCCTGGGTTGCGTAGGCTACATATGTGCAGGGCGGAGCTATCAAAATAGAGGCGAGACCCTTTTGGGGTAGAGGCGTTTGTTTTGGTGATTTCAAATATCAACATTGGCTTCCAGAAATCGCTTACCCTGCCTTTAAACATTCTCCAATAGTAAACTGTGGAGGACAAAATAAACATTTAATCTCCTAAAATTGAGAAGTCTGATGTAACTTAAACTTGACTGCGGCGCCAAATCATTTATGTCCCCACGCATCATGTACGTCCTCACGCGCTGACATCATCAAATTGCAATCGGTTCGTGAGATCGGCCAAGTGTAGTGAGTACCGATCGAGTCATAAAATGTGATTATCGGCCGATACCGATCTCCGGCCGATTGATCGGAGCATCCCTAATGTTTCTTGAGCAGCAAATCAGTATATTAGAATGATTTCTGAAGGATCATGTGACACTGAAGACTGGAGTAATGATGCTGAAAATTCAGATTT
>JAFVLL020018843.1:0-41981 GCA_021397915.2 Tor tambroides
AGAAGTGAGCTGCCCTGTTGTGCAAAAAAGTAAACAGGTTTGTGTAAGTAAATTGCTCAGTGCAAAGAAAGAGAAGTAATGGGAACCTGGAATTTATTTTCATGTGTCTAATAGACATGAACAAATTCTTTGAAAAACATCTATGACCTTTGAAACATGTCTAGTCTTCATGCTATGTTGACTATGGTTTCAATAATAATAAACATACATTTGCATAAAGCATCCATATTTGTCCATGCCCATGTTGATTAGAGTATTAAAAACTTGAAAAGTATTAGTTTAAGGTACATTTAGAACAAATAAAAATGTGCAATTAAGTTGCGATTAATCAGGAGTTAACTCATGACAATCATGCGATTAATCGCGATTAAATATTTTAATCGATTGACAGCCCTAAAAAAATATATCATTTTACCCTCAAATTAGATAAATCAAAATAAACTACAATAAATCTCATATTAACTTCAAATAAGATTGTCAAAATAAAATTAAATAAAAAAAGATACCACAGATTATCTTTAAATTAGATGCCTCAAAACAAAATACAAGTTACCTCTAATTATCCTCAAATAAGATCTCAAAATAAAATAACTAATATTAACTTCAAATTGGATAACTCAAAATTAAATAAAAAATACTTCATATTACCCTCAAATAAAATATACCTCAAAATAAAATATCTAAATTTTATACTCAAATACCTACCTCAATATAAAATGAAACAAAATAAAAGCAAGTTTAAAATTACTTCCATGTTTAAATAAAAGATACCTAATCCTCCAATAATGTAATAAAAAAGCTAATTTAAATTAGTTTAAAACGTTTTCAAATTTAAATAAAATTTAGATATCAAAAGAGCAGGGTGTTTTATGGCCAATATGTGATATATTGTATACGAGTATTAACATAGCACACAAAAATATTGGGCAAAATAGTCTCTTTTTAATTAGACTGAATGATTTTTATTGATAATTTTCAGTATGGAATGAAATATGACTATGTATTTTGGACTGAACACTCTGCATTTGCAGCACTGCCTTGAATTTTGCCAAAAGGTATCACAGATGGCTGCATAATGCTGCTGCCTACCTTTTTGAACAGATTGTGTGTCATGAGTGTGCCTATGACGCCTTAAAATCCTGTCTAAGCAGACAGCTGATTAGGTTTTTGGAACAGGGCTTGTGAGAGTTTGCTCAATATGGATCACACACACACACACACACACACACACACACCTTGTGTCACTGATGCATGCTGCGTTTACTATGGGGAGCTGTTTTGAGTGTGTGAGAAAAATAAATGAATTAAATGAAGAGCCAGATATCAACTAACCAAGAGATTGAGAGAAAGTGTGCGTGAGGTGGAATTAGACTTGTAAGAGATAATATGGCTGTATGTACTCACGTTTGGATGGCCATCCCTCAGCAGCTTGTGGAAGACGTGGCAAAATTTCCAGCAGAGCACAGCATTGCTGGAAAGGGGCAGGCGGTTGACAGCAAGCCAGAATGTGTGAGCCCCCTTCTCATGGTGCGTGCCCAATATGCATGGTGAAGCCGCCAGTCAAGGACAAAACTGAGGGGTGTGGGATTTAAATTCTGCTTCTCTGAGATGTCCGCATCTTTATCCAGATACTCTAGATACCTGAACCAGACTTCTAGAAGAAGGACTATCCAAACCGCATCATTTAAATGAATAACAAGTACTGGAGCTAGGAAACACTGATGTGCAGCAACATGGAGTTACACATACACTATATGGACAAAAGTATTGATTCTAATTAACAGGTTTGACTACTTTAGTAATTTCCATGAGTACAATTCTTAATGTTTAAACATATTTCGGGGTGATGAACACAGTTATGGGGTGATGCTGATAAAGTCACCGTGGCCAAATATTGGCAGAATAATTAGTATGTCTAGTATTGGTATGTCTAACATAACATAACATAACATAAAAATAAAATAAAATGCAAGCTTAAATGCTCAAGTTCATAAAATAAATACCCCATATTACTCTCAAATCAGATACCTCTAAATAAAATAATTACATAAAATAAAATTAATTACTAAAACAACATAAAAGAACTTTAAAAACTCTAGAAGTTTATAAAATAAAATACCCTCAAATCAGATTCTTCAAAATAAAATTGAACAAAAAATAAAAGCAAATTCAAAAGCTCTTCATGTTTAAAATACTGGCAGGTGAACTGGTCTGTAAATATTCTAAAATAATATTCTAAAATAAACAATAAAATAAAATAAATATATTTTCTTTCCCAAAAGTAGGTCACTCAATGACCAGAATATAATGAAACTACGTTTATTTGGTTATTTAGTGATGCCAATGTCAACCAGTAGATTTGAATTTTGTCTGTTTTGAGATTATAGGGTGATTCCGTATGCTTATTCATCAAAATAAGCATCATAATTCTAATTTAACCCTCACATTCCTTCATTCACAAACAAAAGGATATTCCTGGCATGCTTCTCTTTGACAGCAATCTCCTGTGTGTTGATGGCTTTGTTGATGCTTACCGCCTGCAAAAGAGGAAGAGAGAAAGAAAATTAATTTTTGGGGCCTTTCCTTCAGCGATGTTAAAGATTAAAAACCAGCTCATGGCAGAAGAGTCTTCCTGTGTGCTGAGGCAAACAGTGAGTTTTAGTGTTTCACTAGAGGCTTATTGAGCAACTTTAACCACCGCTGCGCAACCACCACTGAATACTAATGAAGTTGAGCTCAAGGAGTGTTTGACAGGCAGCATGACCTAAAACACTATTACCGCTTGGGCTACATCCTCCTAATAGTTTATGATTCATCTCTCAACCATATACATACTGACAACATCGAGAGCTCTGATGCAGAACAAACTCGTGAGAGATATTGAGAAAGCATTAGCCATATGTTTTCTTTCCTGTTCCTGTCACAGATGCCAAATTGCCATCAGTTCTAGGTACCTTCACAACGTAAATAGTGTTCCTGTTTAAACAAGCATCATATATTCGGCATGGTCAGCTGAACGTAATGAACCCTTATCGGCCCATCAGATAATGAACATGGTTGCATGAGCCACTTAAGGTGTGGCAGGGCAGTCGAGTCTCTCAGTCATGCTTCCTCTAAAATGTCTGAAACTCCTTTTATTTACAGAAACAAACACTTTAGTTCTAAAACATCGCTAGGAAATCTATGTGTTACAGAGCAGACCCATTATTACACGTTCATGTGACATTGCTGTGCTATGTGTTCATGAAAAACATCAATTGCATGCATTTTTTTAGCACTGCGGTTTAAAAACAAGTAAGTTTAAGCCGTTTAAACTTAATCATTCGCTATATGCACACGCTGTCAGAGAGATGCGCGCACATGAAGACAGTGCTCATAGAGTGCTGGAGGACTGAACAGAGTTATTTTGCCGCTTTATAGGCTTTGAATGGTTAAATAGGCTACACACATTTATATGTCAAAACGCCCATCTTTACAAGTATCCTTGTATCCACAGTAATTTAGGTCTTAAGTGAAAGCAAACAGCTGAGAAAGAAAACACATGCGTAACAGTATACTGGATCCGGGCAGCTCTTAAAGTGACAGCAGTCTAATATTCCTGTAGTCTGTCATTCACGTTAATCTAACAAGAGAGAAAATCTCACTGCTCTTGATCAGTGTTACTTTCAAAAAGTAATTAATTACTATTACTAATTACATCATCAATATTGTATTTAAATTACTTTACTAATTACTCTGTCTGAAAAGTAACTTATTGAGTAACTAAGTAACTTAATTATTCAAATCGCTAATTAGGCTACATCTTAAAATCCCTATAAACCTTAAAGCATAGACAATAGAAATTAAACTCTTTATTCTTTCAATTTGAGTCAAACATAGAATAGTTTAGCCTTTTAGCTTTAAAACAACCTTAATACTTAAACATTTTTATCAAAATTGTAACCTTCTTTGGTTAACAAATTGAAACAACAAAAAAAGCTTAAGAAAAGTTAAACAATACATTTCAGTTTGGCAAGACGTTCAGAAAAAGCCCAACTAGTAAAATCCATACAGGTTTATGTAAAAATAACACGTTAACTAATGTAGGTAAGAATAAATTACAGAAATGATCTCCTCCACTGAATAAAGCCACGTCAGATCGCGCTGTTCTTCTGAGGTAAATTCCGGCTTACTCCTCATAGTCTTCTTCCAGAAACGATGAAAATTAGATGAATCTTGAATTTGTTTTTTAATCTATTTTTTGTATCTAGGTGAGGGCGTTTGCGTGCAGGTGACTGCATACAATGAGCTCAGATATGGGAAAGACTGTACCTTGCTTTAGTTTCATACGGATTACATAATCAGATAAAATTTGTTTTCGATCTGAATCGTTCATTTGAAAGTAGACACTTCAAGCGTTCAGATACAGGAGAGACTGTACCTTGCTTTAGTTTCACATGGATTACATAATCAGATAATATTCGTTTTCGATTTGAATTCGTTCATTTAAAAGTAGACACTTCGTTAGTAATGCATTACACCCAACACTGATCTTGATTAAATCACGTTTGTAACTTTAATGAGAAGAAATATGTAGGCCTATTTAATTTACACAGTGAAGAATGTGCAGTGTTTTTATACATTTGATTACTTTATACAATGTAGCATTTCTTATTTATTTGTTCTACTGTAGTTTTTTTGTCCTATTGCTTGTTTCTTATTAATCACTGACTGTTTACTTGTCTTCAATGAGCTTGAGTTTTTGCATCACATGAATAATTTACATTTTAAATATACTGAAACAGAAAACAGTCATTTTAAATTATAATAATATTTCACAATATTACCGTTTTTACTATTAAAACACTTTAAAATATTACTGAATTTGGAGTGAAAACTTTGAAAATATTTCGCTCTGGACCAAAAATACATTTTGTTGAAGAGGCCAGGGATTATCCTGACGAGAAATTCTAGCAAGGATTCTGAGAGAATGCTGTTGTAGTGTATAATTCAGTCTTCATCCCTGTGCCAGCTTCTGCTGCCAGACACACTGTTAAAGGTGACAAGGCATGGCTTTGTGTAGACAGGATGGATCTATTGGATGAGCATCTCATTAAGTCACAGCTGTGATCTCAAACATGAGGTTGTCCTGAATGAAGAAAGGACAGCAGATTGGAAAAATCCATCCAGGTTTCTTATGGACCAACCCAACTTAATGTTTTTAGGCAATGCTCTTACGCCTAAAACAATACATTGACTTGAGAAGTGGGTTTCTTCCATCCCTCTCCAACAACCAATAATGCATTCAGAGCTGATATATGACTAAAACAGTCTATGAGCCATCAAGTCTATAAAAAGTTAATCAGTAGAAACAACGTCAATAAAATTTCCATTATAAGGAAATGAAGACCTTTAAAAATAAAGGAGTAGATAAACATAGCAGCTAAGGCGTCTAAGAGATTGTGACGCTGGTGTGAGGTAAGGTGTGACCTAATTTGTCCACACTAAGACTTTGTCGTCTATGTGAATGAGTTGTGCCAGCTGCCCAGGGCTTTTGGCACTGGTGAGTGAATTTACTGGCATCCCGCCCCATTATCTCTCTCACAGGCTCAGGCAAATAAGATGAAGTGATAACCACTTATTAAAAAGTAAGAAGAGAGAAATAAACTGGGAAAGATTACAAGCAGAGATGAGCATAAAGTCATCACATACTTAACCCTGTAAAGCCTGAGATATGAAACAGAATTTAATAAATCGAAGTTTATTGAACATTCAGATAAATTCAAATAAAAAGAGTCTAGAGTCTTTTTTCTTTTTCTTTTTTTTGAGTATAATATTTGATACTTCAGGCTTTTATGGCTCATATAGTCTGGATATAGAGCTCATATTCAAAGAGGGGGAAAAAAACACCTAAATAAATTTGGTGCAGCTGTTGATATTTATATGGCCAAAAAGTAAGACCAAATTCTGATAGCTCGTAAATTAATGATCAATGAGACAGAAAATGCATATATAGTGGAGATCAAAATTCGAGAACCTAGAATTTCCCAAATTTCAAGGTCACTGCTTAATCCTATTTGAAGTTATCCTAACAGGAGTAAAAGCGCAGCTTAAGCACATTTCATGAGTTAAACATGTTCTGAAGCACATAAACTTAAATGACATTTGATAAAGAACACTGATCAAAATTAGAGAACATTCTCAGATAAGTTTTCAGTAGCCACATTTATTACCCTTCAAATTGCGCAAACTGAATTTGCGAATTGAAAAAAATGCCCAAAGGAAACACATCAATTTTGCAAAAACTCCCTTATATCGCAAATAAAATTTTTACGCTGTCATGAGGTGGTTTTTCAGGCAATTTGAAAAAGATATAGCAAAACTGCCGTCGGAGCTGATCGCGGCCACTCTAGTCAATGCTTGTTTACACCAGCCGCGTAGTGGCACGTTCTCCACGCTGCTTCATTGGAGATACATGCATACGTCTCCTTAGCTAGTGCGGTGGCTGCAATATACGTAGGTGAATCTACAAAAATCCATCGCCATGACTTATCGTGAGAGGAAAAAATTACATTTTAGTCGCATAACATCAGTTAATGGAAACACCGTCAATTCGCAATAGGTTTTTAATCGACATTTATAAAATATTGTAAAAGTTTTGCGCAAAACTGTATTGGAAACCCGCCTACTGACTTTGCAAGATGGTGAGCCATTCTAAAGTGACTGAGACCCTCTGACAGCAGATTGTCCAGATGAACGCCAATAGCAGCCGTTAGGGATGCACCGAATTGAAAATTCTGGGTCGAAACTGAAACCAAAAATTCTGGATGCACTTGGCTGAAAACCGAAACTGAAACCAAAAATGCTTTGTAATAATTACAACAATTTAACTTAATTTTAATGATACTGAATTGGAAAACACAAGCAAATAAAAACCACACTTTTATTGAAAGTAACAATTAAATTGGGGAGCAAAACTATTAATATTAAATAATGTATTAATTTTATTCAGTTCTATGCAACAGAAACAGATAACTGTTTTTTTTCTTTGACTAATTATCCAAAAATGTATAGTCCTACAAAGCTATTATTATCAGATCAGATCAGCGAACGAGAGGGTAGCATCATTTTACCAGCGCTGCCCAGTACCGCTCTACTACAGCATGTTACAGCACAGTAGCACTACTGCAAACAGAAGAGTGAAACCTGCGTGCTGAACACTTCTAGGCAGTGCGGCGGGGCATATATTTTTGGCTCATATTTTCGGAAATTTTTTTCTTTCGGCCAATAATTTTCGGTGGCCGAAAATTCGGTGCATAGCAAGACAAGTTGGTTGTTCCAAATCTATGATTTCTAGAATATTGCATTTTTACAAAGTCACTAACTCATTCAAGTCCCCCAAAAAGGCTGGTCGCCCACGAAAGACAAATGCACGAGAGGACAGGATTACGCAGAGAATCTCAATGGGGAATCGTTTCAACACTGCAGCTGGAATTGCTTTCAGGGTAAGGGTCTGTCTTGGCATACAGTGTCTCGATGTTTAAGAGAATTTGAACTGAAAACCCACTCTGCACAGTGAACAAACCTCTCATCAGCAGAAAGAATCCAAGGCCAAGTTCACCTTTGCTGAGGAGCATGTTGGGTGGAGAGAGGAGAACTGGTCCAAAGTTCACTTCAGTGATGAGAGCAAGCTTAATTTATTTGGGTCCTATGAGAAACATTATGTTTGTCATCAAACTGAGGAAAGACTAAACCCAAAGTGTGTAAAGAAGTCAGTAAAACATATACAGTTTTACAGCTACATGGCAGAGTGAATGCAAATGTCTATCAGAACCTCCTGCAGCAACATGCAGTTTCTTCCCTGCAAACATCTCTCAAACAGCCTGCAATTTTCATGCAGGACAATGCCCCCGTCACACTGCAAAAGAGGTAAAGCCGTTCCTTGAATCTGAAAACATTGGCGGCCCACAGTCCTGATCTAAACCCAGTTGAAAATCTCTGTAAAATATTTAGTGACAAAGTTATGGCTAAGAAATCCACTACAGTTACCGAACTGTGGAAGAGAGTGGAAGAAGAGTGGACCAAGATCACATCAGAGCAGTGTGAGAGATTAGTGATGTCCTGCGGCTGCAGATGTGCTGAAGTCATTCAAAGCAAGTGCCTCTACATTTCCTACTAAATTCTGGCTGCTGTAACCTTCAGAAATTGTAGTTGTAATCTTTCTTCATACTATAATCATTGCTGTTCTCTAATTTTCATCACTGTGTTTTCCACAAAATAAAGAGTTTTTGTGGAAGTGCCTTGGTTATTTTGTATAACACTGTTCTACTAGTATGGTATAGCCACAACTAAAATTCCTTTTTTGAACGATAAAGACATTATTTCTGACACAAATCAAGCGTTCATAGATTGTTCTCTAATTTTGATTTCCACTAATAGAGATAAAAAGCTAGTTTTATGATCAAAGCTTTGTAGTTTTTATTGTGGGAGCAAAACAGCACAATGGTGACTGAGAGATGAACAAATAACTGTTCCTGAAATATATGTATCACATTTGATGCTCATATTTACATAAAAAAGGAACTATATTTCAGATGACTGAAGGCATATAGTAGATTGTGTCCAACAGGTTTCTCAACAAGTTTTGATCATGTTGATAATATGGTGACCTTAGAAATTTGCATATCAAATATGGTACAGTAGGGTTTATAAGGTTAAAGGGATAGTTAATCCAAAAAAATAAAAAATTATTCTGTCATAAGTTACTCACCCTCATGTTGTTCTGTATGACTGTATTTATTATAAGTGGAAAGAACTAACTTTTGGACTCATAGGGCCCTGGAGTCATCTTTACTGTATATGACACTCAGACTTGTATTCAGAAATGCAGTGTCATCCTACACAAAAAAAAAGACGATGCAACTGCTTTATTATTTCTTCCCTTGAAACCAGAGTGAGTAACTAAATTTCAAAGAAAGCTCTCCAAACAGCCTGTTACGCCACAAGTAGTTTATTCAATTCCTCGCCTACAGCAATATCAACCCATTAGACACTTAATTACTGTGGCACTTTTTCTATATGGAGCTGACGCAAGCTTGTTAAGCAAAGCATATGTGACTGATGATCTGCAAACATCTGCGTTGCAAACCGTTCTGACAGTCATGTTGTATTGAACTGCCAAATGCACAATATCAATCAAATCAATGGGATCTTAGACAGGAGTAATGCACTACAGGGATATTAAGGCCAGCTGTCCTCATGTGACCCATCTGCCTGGAGAGGAGACTGTAAGGAAATAGCTCTCCTCATATTGAGGTTTATGCTTTAACCCATGATGCTCCACAATTCCACAGGCAGGGATGCTATTAGAAATATTTAGTGGACAACTAGTTCCTGAACTCTATTATTTGGGGGTGGGTGATTTTATTCTCGAATGCAGTAGAATAGAAAATAGGAGTGTCCAAAGTAAAGAAAAGAAAAAACTTTAAAATCTAGTTTTAAAAAATAAATTTTCCTTTTGATAAATTTCTCATTGAGTGTACATTTTAATTATTATTTTCAAAAAATGTTTTTGAATATATACTACATTTCTAAAGTTTGGGGTCAAAAGATTTTTTTTTAACAAATGTTTTTTTTTTTATTAATGTAAGAAAGCATACAAATTTATCAAAAGTGACAGTAAAGACATTTACAATGTTACAAAAGATATGCATTTCAAATAAATGTTCAAAAAATCCTGAAATCTATTACGATTTCCACAAAAATGAATAAGTAGCACAACTGATTTTAACATTGATAAGAAGCAAATCGGAATGATTTCTGAAGGATCGTGTGACACTGAAAACTGGAGTAATGATGCTGAAAATTCAGCTTTGCTTCACAGGAATACATCAAAATATATTAAAATAAAAAAATAGCTATTTTGAATTGTAGTAATATTTCAATGTTACTGTTTTTACAGAATTTTTATTAAAGCTTCTTTAAAAGAGCCTAAAACTTTTAAATGGTTATGTATTTTTCAAGGTAAAAAGTATGTTTTTCGAGTATCATGAATTATTAAATCATAAATTTTACATTTTTGGGGAGTCTTACCACCACATGACATTTTACAACCTAAACTAACCTCACCTTATCATAAAATAGTCTAATTATGTTTTTTTGTTTTTTAAAGGAACGCATTAATTTGGTCAACAGGGATCTTGATTAAAAGTCATTTCCCATTCTGTTTTAATTTGGCAGACAAACGTGTAACACATTACAGAAAGTTATATATTACAAGTGTTTAAAGAACCTGCTTAACTGCTTACTACGAAATAATAAAAAAAGTAAATCAACCTTTCATTATTAATACTGATTCATAACATCAGTTTTTTATTCTTTTAATGAGGCTTATTTCTCACCCTGACATTTGTGATTTTACATCCCAAGAAATAGCTAAATGAATCTGAATTCAGAAATTTCCATTAAATATGGACTAAAACTGAACATTAAATAAATGAAGAAATCTGAAAGAAAAAAATAAATACATAAACTGTCATTGACACATTCAATCAAATCCTGATGCTTGGGGTGGGCCGATCATCAAACTGTGGTCACATCCATATTATTTCACAGGGGCCTTCTTTTTTCTCTTTTAGATCTTCCTATCTTGGCTCATATCCGGCTGACTGAAGAATGCAGACTCTACCCACAGTCCTCCACAGGGCACTGCGGCCAACCCAAACAACTTCCCAGCTTCCCATTTTGGGTAATCTCACTACTTTGAGGTGGTTCAGAGAATAGGCTGCCAGAGCACAATCACTTGCAGAAGCACTGCTGATAGCGAGCAATGAATGAGGCATTGGTCTGTGGCTTCTCTTCAGCATTTTCTGAGGCGTGGGTGTAAAACTAAAGTTGAAACAACTAAAAATAGCCTACCTCTCGACTTCCTGAGGTGGCCCTCTGTTCACAAGACTAAGTCTGAACAACCTGAAAATACCAAGACACTCTCACACCCTACAAGAACATACACAGACTTCTCCTTTCTTGCCGTGTTGATGAGTGGGGGGGGACTGATGCTCACACTTAGCCACTTGTGTTTTTTCAGCTAACACAGTCTTCTTCAAACCACTCCACCTCTCTTAAAGGTCACAGCAGTGAAAGGAAACAGTGTACTGGGTTATGAAATGACTTTTTCTTCCATTTTAAAGACTCATATATGAGTCAAACTTCCTCTTTCAGGGAACATTCAGTCAACACCTAGTTAGGGCTCTGGAGTGGAAAAAAACAACCACACTAAACAACCATGCCATGACATCACTATGAGAGTGATGTCATTAAAAATAAATACCTGGCCAGTAGAACTGATTTACGGGTCTATTTTTTTATATTTATGGGTATTTTTTTTCTATATGTTTTTCTAAATTTTCACTCTGACAAAAGCTAATCAACATCAAATGCAAGCGTATCCTTCATTACTGCACTTTATACTTACAGGGCTGCTGAATGCTTGAATCTGATTGGTTGACAAACTTTCTAGGTGTGCAATTACTTTCAGGGAAACCACACAGCTGAAGTAGTTCCAGGCAGGTCTTGACCACATTACATGTCCATATCACTTCACCAAATGATTTCAGTTATTTCGAAGGTCCTTGCAGCTTACAACAGCAAAAGAATCAAAACCCACAAAGACACTGACCAAGCAAATAGCCTAAATATAGTAAACGATATGATAAAAATGACAAATTATTTCCTTGTTTTCACCACAAAATTACATTTCAATGTAAAAATAAAACAATGCAGAAATATTAAAGCAAGAAATGAAGAGATGCATCAATGGCATGTTTTCTTCCTATCCCCCCTCCTCCTCCTCCCCTCCTGTGATATAGCATGGTGGGTCAAATCAAAGGTCACCAGCATCACAGGCCAACCTTGGCCTCCGGGCCTGATTTGGGCCTGTCTGCACTAAACATTTAACTGCATATTCCTATAATAAAAAAGTATGAGCTAACATTTTAAATATCTAAAATTCGGTGGCATATCTGCCCCAAGCCCTAGTTAAATTCTGACCCTTTTGACATGACTTTTCAGTTTCAGCAGTGTGCTGTAGTGTGGCATGCTTTACTCAAGCTAACTTGTTTTAAAGGAATAGTTCATGCAAAAATGTACATTTGCTGAAAATGTTCTCACTCTCAGGCCATTCATGAGTTTGTTTCTAGACAATATTATAGATAGACGACTCATATTTGAGCTGAAAGATTTGTTTGTTTGATGAATTTGTTTATTACAAGCACGCACTTCACAAGATGTTAGCCGATGGACTGGAGTCGTGAGGATTACTTGACGATTATTGTGTTATTATTTAATGGACTGGAGTTGTGTGGATTACTTGTGGATTATTGTGATGTTTTATCAGCTGTTTGGACACTCATTCTGACGGCACCCATTCACTGCAGAAGATCCATTGGTGAGCAAGAGATGTAATACTAAATTTCTCCAAATCTGTTCTGATGAAGAAACAAACTCATCTACATCTTGGATGGCCAGATGGTGAGTGTATTTTCAACATTTTCATGTGTGGGTGATGTACTGCTTTAAAAGAATATAATAAGTATTATGTATTGTTTTTATGCAAATTCTTGTCATGATAAAATGTTTACTTCTAAATCATCTGTCGAACAATAGAGAATGATGCTAGCAATTTTCATTTGGTCATAGGTTCAACTCTATAGGGAATGCATGAACTGGTAAAATGTAATGCAAGTAGCTTTGCATAAAATCATCTGCCAAATGCATAAAAAAAATAAGCAAATAAAGCTAAATAAATAGTTAGATGGTGATTAAAAATGATTAAACTCAAATACATAGTAACCAATCACAGCACCTAAAATATACAGTTTTTCCTATAAATTTAACCTAAAATCTGATTAAATCTTGTTCTTGTGTTCTTATTTGTCACAGACAAAACAAATCAGATGAAGTGGAGCAGGTTTCTGAAAAGGCCTCACAGGCCTTTTGGTTAAAGAAAAGGAACTGAAGATCTGTAACAACAGCACAACTGAAAGAAACCTTGAGTTTTATGAGCTTGCTAACAAGAGGTTTCTGAGGCCACATCAAAAACTCTCAATCAAACCCAGAAGACACAGATCAAAACCAAGCATTGCTCCTGCTTCAGTGCAATTTACATCAATCACTGACTTTCCACAAAGCTTGATTTAGCCTCGTGGTCTGCACAAACAAAATCTCCAGTGGGGATCCCAGGACCCCACTCAAGTAAAGACATGTTTTCATACCATTGTCAAGCAGAGCATGACATGAGGGATTTGAGAACAAGCAGATAGCATACAATGTTGATAGCAGGCTGGGAGTCAAAGCAGAGAGAAGGAAGCAGTGATTTAAGTCAAAACAGTGAATCGTGTGCCCAAAAATGGTACAGACACTGTCTCAGATCTCATAAGACCCTAAGGAGCCACTCAAGAGTCAAAATCCAACACTAAGTCCACACTATAAGTTCTGTGACCCTCAAACCTCAGAGTTTGTATTAGCTGCACACTTAAAGCAACAGTTCACCCCTAAAAGAAAATTAAAATGCTGTCGCTGTTTACTCACCCTAATAAGCCTGTATGACTTACTTTCTTCTTAAAAACACAAAAAGTGATGTTAGGAATGATATTACGATCTCTCAGTCACCATTCACGTTCATTGAGTATTTTTTATACCATGAAAGTGAACGGTGACTCATTCTGGCTAGCATCTGCTTTTGTACTGCAACTAAAAAATAGTCGTACAGGCTTATGAGGGTGAATAAATAATAACAGAATGTATTTGTGGGTAAACTATCCATTTAAGTTGATAAAAACACTTCGTGTGTTCCTGTTCTTTAAACATTCAGACATTAGCGGTCCATTTAAACGCAATTTCCCACCAACAAGGCTTATATTAGCACACTGGCTGTGACTTTCTAAAATCCGGGAGTGTTGTGGGAAAAGCCTACTTGATGAGCCCAAACAATCGCTAAAATGTGCTTTGAAATATTTGAAAAAGATATGAAATATCGCAGCAACTCGTTCAGACGTAACGTAGTAAACGCTCGCGACGGTCTAAATCTGCTGTAAATAAACACACAAGACTGTTGCAATCCTCGATACAAAACAACCCCGCGAACAGGCAAGCGCCAATCCCTCCCCACCCCCCAAAACGTGCATATGCACTAACACCCGCTAAACATCAACATTTCGTCGATTACATACCATTTTATTCGAGTCCATAGTTCAAACGAGGTTATGGAAGCGAAGCTGAACCGGTTCCCTACTCGGGAATCAAAAGCAGACTGCAAATCCGCTGAGGGAGGCGGAGGGAGCAGGAACGGTCCGTTAACTCAACATGTGTCCGGTTCAGTATCGAATAATCCCTCTCTCCTTCTCTTTCCCGTTCCGTTCTCTTATTTCCCCCTCGTCCTCCTCGCGCGCCGAAGAGCAGATTGGCAGATGGCTACACTCTCAAGAACGCTCTAGAAAAGCCACTGCCTGAAGAACGCGAGCCAGAAACGTTTAACAGAAGCGCTTAAGACTCTGGACTAAATATTATGTGACAGGTACGGACCACAAAATACAGACTAGAGGAGGAGTTCTTCATGCATTGATGTCATTTGCCACAGCTTTTGACTTAAAAGGACAAAAAGGAGAACGAGAACAAAATTCTGTCAAATGTTACATCACTAAAAAGGAAACAGAAGTGGAAATGTTTGTATTGCAAGGATGATGCAACGTCTTACACATAGTGAGACAAAAATAGCACGAATGCTTCTGAGGAAAATCAAACTGCACTAAAACTCAACTGCAATGGTACAAGACCCACGAGACACACTGCAGAGCAAAATGCGTTATTATGGCACGTACAGACTTGCAGATGCATTGTCTAGAACTGTTAGCCCACTATAGGAATCGCTATATATATGCAGGTTAACCATCAATGTGCAGAATATAAGACGTGATTGATGACATTCAAGTTAAATATTCTTGCTTTCACATGATCACGTGTGTAATGTTGGTGAATGGCGCCCTCATCTGGTTGTTTTTTGATGCTGAGGTAAAGCAGCATGAGAATGAGCAGCTCCATACATTATTAACTCAACAGGTGCTCATGTGTAACAGGAGATCCAAAGACAGGCTTTTAATTAAGAATAGTAACTATAGAAAAAAATGAGACCATATCATTAGGTATTTATTAGGAAATTAGTCACTTCATAAAACTTCCCCTCTATTAGTACTATTTTATAAATGACAGGAACTACAAATGTAAATTCTGTTCGAACTGAATGCAATGCAGTTTTGTTTCTTTTTTAAGAGCATATCACAGGATCTAATGTTCACACAGCTCTTTTATATTAAACTGAATTAAAATTGAATTAAATATTTATGTTTAAAAATGTAGGTCTACATGTAATACAAAAAACCATCAGAATACAAACAGATGCATCCACTGTAATACATTCAAAAGTTTGAGGTAAGCAAGATTTTTTTTTAAAAAGCTATTAATACTTTCATATTCAAGGATGTATTAAATTTATCAAAAATGATTAATAATGCTGTTCTTTTTATTAATCAAAGAATCCTGAAATAAATAACTGTTTTCAACATTGGAAATAATAAGAAATATTTTGTAAGCATTAAATCAGCATGTATGATTGATTTCTGAAGGATCATGTGACAGAAGACTGTTGTAATGATGCTGAAAATCCAGCTTTGATTCACAGAAATAAATTAGATTTTAAAATATATTAAAATAGAAAACAGTTATTTGAAATTGTAATAATATTTCACAATATTACTGTTTTTACTGTAATTTCAACTGAATAAATGCAGCCTTAGTGAGCAGAAGAGTCTTTTCAAAAAAGTGAAAAAATAATAATAAAATCTTACCAACCCCAAACTTTTGAACTGTAATGTATATCTGTATTATTTGCTAAAATATATGTCAGTTATCTTCTCAGATATGCTGTTCTTTTATATAAATCTTAACTGTTTAGACAGACGTTCAAAAAAGGGCACAAGATCAGTTGATCTGGACATGATACCAGTCAATGTTTACATAAACTATGCCACCCAAATCACTCATAAAGGAAAAATGTAGCAACGGGAAAGGGAGGGGGTTCTCCAAACAAAGCATGCTCTTTAAAGGGCAATCACTTCCTGGTACCGCGTGGTAGGCCCATCGGGACAGTTTACACTGCAGTGCTTCATTGGTCAAGCATATTCCACCCAGAGTGACGCTACGGCAGTATAGAGTGACTGCCAATGAGTCACTGCCCACACACTGTCTATGTCTGTCCAGCTCACACTGACCACAAGCCTGGAAACTGCAGGCTTACGCTTCCCAGTTAATGACCAACAAGTTTAGTACCCACTTTAGATAATGAACAAAAATGTAACATTACAGTGGATCCAAGCACGATCCACCGCTGTATAACTATGACCTTTGCTACATCCCACAGGATTCCCACATCTTTTGACCGAGGAATTTTCATGACTTCCCAAAGACTTTACAAAAAAGCAATTTTTGGTTGCTGAATTATTTTAGAGATAAAATGGCTATTAAATTGCATTATAGAAATTTCAGTAACTTTTAAAGATCTTAATAATTTGACAACAAAAATACAGAAAATACAGGTTTTACAGAATAAAAATAAGGGGCTGTTCACACAAAATGTGTCTATGTGTCTAAAACGCGAGATGCAGCACTCAAGAATTTTTTTAAAAAGCGCAGTGCAAAATGCCCCCTATATAAAAGTTGCTATGCCAACTTGCTACTGTAAACAAAACCTTACAACACTTGCCCCACCTCCGGTGTCTTCGGACTGGTCACTGCATGTAAAAGTTGAAATTCTTTCAACTCGACACAGAATCTTAAAAATGCGGCGCTTATGTGCGAGAGGCTGCAAAAGATGTGAGATATGAGCGCAATGGGCATACATGTCCGTCTAGCGAGTTTACATAGAAAAACAACAGAAAAGTAGTTCACTGGAATGGAAAAACATGTTCTGTGTGAACATCCCCTAAGAAAACACACACACATGCATGCATATACATGTATGTATGTCAGGAAAGCATCAAAACAAGAACAGTTTAATACAGCTTTAATTAGAATGTGTCCTTTTTCATATTTTTCTGAGCAAAAATAATGATTATCATACATTTTTTTAAAAACGTCATTCAGTATAACAATAATTTGTAAACCAAAAAAAATCTTGCCAAGTATATTCAGAACAAAAATCATTAGATGACATTAAAAGACTATTTAAGGATCACAGTGCAGCCCACAAAAATCAAATGAAAAACTAAATGTAATTTTTAATCTTTACCAATCTTTGCCACTATCCTTCAAACCACTGTTTAACCCAATTGTCGGAAAAAAGTTTTTAATCATTTAAAATATAATAACAATATAATAATAATAATATAATTATTAGAAACATTAAAGCAGACACTTAATTTGCATTTAATATGCTTTATATGTATATAAATTCACTTGTGTAAATTTAATTTGATGCAGTCACCAAAATGGGATGTCTCATCTTATAGCTATACAAACCATTTTTTTATTTTTATTTTTGGTATTTCTTACTGTTTAGTTGGTTCAATAGTTGACACAAATATGGCACTACTGTTTTGTAACAATGTTTTATAATTATACAGTAATTTCCTCATTATACAGTAAAAATGGGCCTGAATACATTAAATATATATTTCCCTTTATACTAAGGGAGTTCATCATAAAGGGGTCATATTTGATCATCATAGTAATAAATTTAAAGAAGTAAGGCTAAAAAAAATATACATACAATTTGTCACAAACCTACAATAATAACATCTAATATGACCACATTCCCTGCAGTAATGCATTAATGGTCTGTTTGATAGCAGTATGACCCGAACACTGTTTCTGGAACAGGCATCTGGCGGCCCGCCAAACTGCATAGGATTTTTAATCCACAGCGAGCGAACGGAGGCCACAGGCCAGGGCCCGCATGATCTGCTGTCTCAGGGCTTTCCATACATGCCCTCCTGCAGTCAATGACCCTAACAAACACTCCTCACCCTCTGAACCGCAGGATCTACAGTAAATGTGCACATATCAGATGGAAAAATTCTAAAAAAGTTACTTTTAACAAGCAGAGAAACAGTAAAATAGTTCATTTAGAAAAATACTAAACGATGGTAGGATATTGAAACTACTGTAGACAGAGAAAGTGAAATACTAAGAGTAGAGATTGGCTGCTAAAAGGGAGGCGAGATTACGACTGTCTGGCTCTGTGAGGGCGAGTCCTGGAAAAACAGAGGGGGGCAAGATTAGGTTCCTCCCGAGAATTCCTCCACGGGCACGGTACCAGCACAGGAAGAAACACAAGCATAAGAGATGCAGGGTCATAAACTTAACTGCTTTAAAGTAGGATAGTTTGATATAACAAGAGGAGGAAGAGCAGACATGGGACGAATAGAGACAGAATTACCTAAATTAGCATTAAAGGAATAGTTCACTCAAAAAAATTAAAACCTTCAGGCCATTCAAGATGTAGATGAGTTTGTTGCTTCATCGTAACAGATTTTAGCAATTCAGCATTACATCACTTGCTCACCAATGGATCCTTTGCAGTGGATGGGTGCCGTCAGAATGAGAGTCCAAACAGCTGATAAAAACATCACAATAACCCACATGACTCAAGTCTTGTGATGTGAAAAGCTGTGTGAAACAAATCTATCAAGGTGTTTTCAAATTCAAACCATTGCTTTCAGCTAAAATACAGGTCATCCATCCATAAGTGATAAAATCATTATGTCTGAATCAGGAGAGAAATATGCAGAAATCAAACACGGTTTATAAGTGACAACAGTCAAAAACTGTTTTGTCAGATAGTTTTGTCCAAAACAAATAAGTCGGTGGATTTTTATGTGAGAGGACAACAGGGGATAGACTTTTTCATTGGAAGAAGCATTATTATGGATTATTGTCTCATTTTTGGCCAAAAGTGCCTATAAATTTGTTTATAACAAACTTGCAATTTTTTGCTTCACAAGATGTTATTTAATGGACTGGAGTTGTGTGGATTACTTGTGGATTATTGTGATGTTTTTATCAGCTGTTTGGACTCTCATTCTGATGGCACCCATTCACTGAATAGGATCCATTGGTGAGCAAGTGATGTAATGCTACATTTCTCCAAATCTGTTCAGTTGAAGAAACAAATTCATCTGCATTTTGGACAACCTACCTAAGGATCAATACATTTTCAGTAAATTTTCATTTTTGGGTAAACTAATCCTTTAAAGTGATGAAAATATACTGAAAAATGCTCATTTGACTTCTTTGAAAACTCATTTGACTTCATTGATGTGAAACAGGACAACAGTTTTTTAAAAATGTAAAACGGGACTTGTGAATTGTTTGGATTAGGGCTGCATGGTCTGGGGGAAAAAATTAGCTATGTACTGTATATCATTGCACTTTATGACTGTCAGCTAAAGTGACCATCTTGAACTTTGCCTGATACAAAATGTTCTGTGGGATATTTACGATGCTTCAGACTGATTTGCAGATGACTTATTTTGGCAACACTCTTTTAACATGTTATTTTATCGGTGTGGATTCCGAGGCTGGCCGGATGTCCCTCTGCTAGACTCCGACCACAACAAAGGTTCCCTGCTTAGATTTCCTCCATATAAAACTCAAGTTAAGTAGACGCTAGTCTTCTAACACCCAGCCACAAGGCAAACCATGCTCATGTTATTACAGAGCACCACACTAACATCCTCTCATTTAAAACAGGCTGAATTCACACCACAGAAGGCCTATGAATCTAAACATAGCGTTCCAAGGGCAGAAAAGAGACGGGATATTATGGAATCAGACTTCCTCCAGGCAAACTAGCTGATAAGGACTGCTCACAATAGCATTTCCTACTGAGACCTGATCAGTTTGTGCTGTTTGAAGTGTTATTTTTAGATGTGACATTCAGTTTAGGCTTTATAGTTAAACTTTAGCACTCAGCGTTTTTGGTTAAATTAAAAATCAAACTGATGAAATCTATTCCGAAAACAGGAAAACTCACATTTAAGTCTGACCCAGTGATCGGTCCTAAAGAGCGCATGCGTCACATGAGTCTCGCTAATCCATGTCACTGTCCTAGTTGTAAACAGGACTGAATATTGCACGCTTGAGTCAAACACGATGCTGCAGATTGCTGACATTGATATCAAACCAGAAATTAAGCAAATTTTAGTTGCCGCCACAATGTCTACCTTGAGAAATCTCGGCAAGAACGAGGTCATGCTGTTTTCAAACACTCTGAAGCCCACCAGTAGGGCAGTCGGCTGCAGCTTCATTCATGTGACCTACTTTTTCTGATGGCTGTGTCTGGATGGGGAGGGGAAAGACCCCCAGAGAAGTGAGAAGAGTGCATGGACAATGAGAATGCATTTCTCTATACTTCACAACACACTTTCAGGCTCAAGCACCCAGATACTGACTGCATAATTCAATGCAAAGGTCATGATAAACAAGATATTGAAGACACATGGAAATCCACTATAGGCTTATGGCAAGAACCAGAATGCATGACCATCAAACTCAATGGTTTTAGCGCTGCATCTCTAAACCACTAAAAGCTTTTACATCTGCTCGATACATGGCCATCAGTTTGGAAACACAAGACTAAGTCACAGAGGATCCTTTTGGCATATCCTTTTATAATGCATATTAATGTCATATTATGACAAATGTGTGCGTGTAATTGAATTTTTAATGGCATTTGGAACACCATTATCTATATTAACCTGTACTGAAAGAGTACCAGGTAGAACTTTGCTCCCGACACTAGAATGTGGACTGATAAAATGAAGGTGCGATATAGGCAAAGGTTCACTGAACTGAAAGCTGAATTTAACAGGCCATCAATTATAGTTTTGTAAACATGATGGCTTTTGTTGTGCAAATATAAATTCATTTTATGGTTTCGAAAAACACACACTAGTAGGCTGCTTCAGGCACCAAATGAAGTGCAGATCTTGAGAGAATTTGTGCACCTGAAAAAGTAAGCACTATAGGGTCAGCTCTGATTTTTGAACTCAAAGTGAGAAAACACTTCCAATAGCTTTACAATTTAACAAATCATATCAGACAACAATAAAGCATGTGTTAGCTTGATTTACTAATATATTAAATTAAACACAAATAATGCTCTTTGACTGCCTACTTTGTTCCAGTTTGAGTGTAGGATCTTTTTTTAAAGATATGGCAAGCCATTTAACATGTATTCTTTTAATAGTTAATTTTGTGTTGCTAATGTTTGGTTTCAAATAAAAAAAATTAAGAGTAACACAGTCCACTAGTACCTTTTTAAATTTCACTAGTATTTATTAGATACCATTACACTGAAAGAAAAAATGGTGCAGGATTTACTTTTAAACAATTTTTACTCAGAAATTGCTAGTAAAATTCACAAATAATTACAAAGAAATAGCAAGTAACACAATGAATTAAACATAAAATGTTGAAGCAGAAACAACTTCCCTATTGGTAAACCCCGCCCCCGCCCCCCTTAGTTACTGTTGCTCACTGCCACAATGACAGCTGCAGTGTGAAAACCTTGTCCCACAATGTTTTTGCACAATTTTGGACACAGAAGGGCCACCATTCAAGTGGGAGTTAAATATTCCATGGAGGGATTTATAAAATATTTAAAAATAAATACAGTGAGTAACTCAAAGCGATGGTTTACAGATCACAACGCAAGCGGGAGAAGTCTCATATTACGGTCGGTCATCACGATTGCGGATGACAACACGCAGGATCAACACAGTTCATGTATAGTAGGGTACGATTAAATTAATGTACATTTAACCAGTTTAATATGGAGAGGCACTGAAATGTAGACCTTCGTTTATGTGTTTTTGACCTACACTGTACAATACGTGAGAATAGTTTGCTATTTAGGTTTGTACGTTAGCATGGACTCACTAACTTTGACGTTAGCTAGTTTTAGCCAGAGATATCTTGCTGAAGCACAAGATAACATTAATGTTCTGCTTGAGCAGATGAAAATTGTAACTTAATGAGTGTATGACAACCAGGAAATTAACGTTTTTGTCTTCCTTGGGATTGGGTTGAATGCTTAAGGACATTTTGCTGTTTTGTTTGGGTTTAGGAAATATAATAAAATAAATTATATTGCCCATCCTCTCAGGACACCTGGAATCAGTGTTACAAGTGCCACAGGCACATCGTTTTTCCATTTTTGTAGCATAAACACCATCAAACCGATACGAGCTTCGGATCTTCCAATGTTTCTCTATGGCGCTGAAACCTAAAGATGTCCGAGTTCCGCTCCCCGTGCAACTGATACTCGAATGCCATTGGCTCATCTCCATTCGAAGGGAGGGGCTTACCCATAGGTCAATTAGAATTTCAATTGTTCTGTAAAAGTTTCCAGTAAAATGTGTTTTATTCACAACTTCAAAAATCATTTTTACAATACTTTTTACTACATTGACAAGTATCTAGGCTATATATTAGTAGTCACTAATACATATTCCTTTAATTACAGAGGTTATTCAGTTTATACTCAAATAGAAAATTTTCTTAATTGAATTCAATCAAGATTTGTGAGTGAGATTTCTGTGAGATTAGTATTCTCATTGTTTCTGGTACCTATTTCAGTTCCTAATACTACTTTATTAGACACTTATAATACAGTATATATAATATATTTATAAGAGTATATTACAATATAATTTATAGGCGAATGTGTTAGTTTAAAATAGCTTACTTGTAAGATTTTAATTGAACTCGTTCTAACTACTAAATGCAACGGAGATAAGAAATGTTAGTTGACTGTAAAATGTTAACTTTACCACAAGTAGCAAAGAAATAAGTGCTAGTATCTAATGATTATTGGAATAGAAAGGCTATACAACTCTATCGAAATGCCAGTTATTAGAAAACAAGAACTAGCAAAATACAAACAAATACTAGTTAGTTTTAAGCAATAAATGTAAAAATGGGCTTGCCATACAATGAGCGCGTTGGCGATACACAAGCTACATGAAAAAACTTGCCCTTTGGTGTTTACAGTTCCTTACCTGACTACGCTCGAAGTTTTCCTTTTCAACTTCCAAACTGGTGGCACCGCCAGCGCGACGGCTGAGCACTTTGGGAATCGGGTTGGGGACTTGCTGCATGGAACTCTTGACGCGGTCCATTCTGGAAATAAAATCCAAACTGCGCGAGCGACGGAGACCTCTTAAATCAACATAAACAGAGTGTAGTTAAAAGAGACTGACTCTAGCGATGAGCACGACAAATCCCAGCCCTTGCCGTTATCACAAAAGGTCATTTTCTACGTCCACCGCCCATGAATATCATTCCAGCGCTCTCCGCTGTCTGCTCGCGAGCGTGCAAAACGTGCGTCTCTGCGCAGATCTGTAAGCGAAACACAGCAGGGTCAGTTCGCGCGATATACTATACAAATCAACTCAACCCCAGAGCAGCGACTGTCACAGGCTCCTCCCAGCGCTTACACACACTGCTGGAGGAAAATCATTAGCTCCCGCCCTTCAAAACAGTTATTCTGATTCACACGCTTTACTACAGTGAACATTTCTCAAGGTAGTGAATTCTTCTCAGTATTTTTTTTTTTTTTTTACATTTTATTTAGCATTAAATACAGGTTTTGAGCAAATTATAAAATACATAATGTAATGAAACAAAAAAAAGTAAATAAAAATGAACAAGTAAAAAATAAGTACAAACTAAATATAGTGACAAAAAGTTACACATAATAAAATTAAAAAAGTATAGACAATTTAAAAAGTAGCCTATCGAGGGGTGAGAACCAGGAGGGCGTAAGTGACATTTTTGGTGAAATGGAGATATATACATCAAATGAAAGCTCTTAATGAGCTCTTTCTACTGGCAAAAGTACTGTCATCCATGAGTGTACAAATTTGTATTATAAACAATTGAAATCAGTACACAAAGTCAGATCAAACTGTGGTAAAATTTTTGTTTTGGCTCTCCTGTAAAGTTGGTGAAATGTCACTTACGCCCTCCTGGTTCTCACCCCTCGCTATGTAAACTTGCATGTATCACAATTATTTTCTATTCTATTCTTCTTTTTTGTGCAGATGTAAAAGTCTGTTTCACCTTAACACAGTGTTATTTACGTACATGTCAATTTTTAGAGAACTGAAACAGAGCAAGGAGCATTGTGTTAACCTCAATAATAATAATAAAACCCTTCACATTTGACCTTCTCCCAAGCAAGGCCCATATCTATCTTTAACTTGCTTTGTTCCGTTTTGAAGTTAAAGGGATAGTTCACCCAAAAATGAAAATGATAGCATCATTTACTTATCCTCAAATTGTTACGAACCTGTATGAGTGTCTTTCTTCTGTTGAACACAAAAGATATTAGTAACCGGACAGTTGACGGTAGCCATAGACCTCCATAGTATTTTTTCCATACAATGTCTACTGGCAACTTACCAACATTCTTCAAAATATCTTCTTTTGTGTTCAACAGAAGAAAGAAATACGTTCAACATAAAGTATAAAGTAGTAGATACTATACTTTCAATAATTCAACTTAGTGGTGAGTAAATGGTGACAAATTGTTTATTTTTGGGTGAACTATCCCTTTAAGGAGGTTCTATGACCTTGCAAATGGATTTATGTTATCGTTTGCGACGTATAACCAAGGCAGATGATAAACTTTGTACGTCATTTCTCTTTTGACTGTTTGACTTGTGGGATCTCACTTGTATTCTCTTTGTATTTGCCACACCAGTTAATCACATTAATCCCTTATCAGCAAATATCACTGTCAGTTTATTGTCTGCTGATTCCACTTGCATAATTATATTAAATAGCACAGGCACATGCAATCACTAACTGTGTCCTATCTCTAAATGGGCAGAAGCCAGATTCAATTTCCCTGCGAAGCAGATTCTATCAAATGGCCGAGTCAGAGTTTTGTTTCAATGATTCAGTAGAATGACAGTGTGAAGTCATTTTGGTCTTTGTCCTGAGTAAACATTATCTTTTCTGCTTGTCAGCACAAGATGCCAACCGCAGTCAACACCAGTATAATGTCAGCAGAAGAACCTTGAATTCCAAGACTCCAAAAAATCTAAATGTGATTGCTTTACTATATATTTACACTGTCCTAAATAGTGCTAAGGTCTTAAAATGCTTAAAAATGGCTTTACTCACCCTCAGGCTATCCAAGATGTATGAGTTTGTTTTTTCATCAGAACAGATTTGGAGAAATTTAGGATTAAATCATTTGGTCACTTGGTGGATCCTCTGCAGTGAATGGGTGCCGTCAGAATGAGAGTCCAAACAGCTGATAAAAACAACACAATAATTCCTAAATAGTCTTTCCTTTCTTTCAGCCAGTCAGTGACACTGTGTTTTTCCAACAACTATAACAGCATATCATGTTTTCTTTTATGCTGTATTATAAAATAGATTCCCCCCTAAATTTGCCATTCAGTTTAAATAATATAATTTGGTGGCATGATTTGGATGAATGAGGTCTAATTCCATATGTTTCAGTTACTTGTAATTTTTAACTTTACAAATCACTATGATTTTGAGACATGGGGTTGGTTGGCACAGGGTTAATTACTGGTTTACTGGATGTTGTTACTAAAATAAAACATCTGAATGTTTTCTCTCTTGTTATTTTCCAACCTGTAAAGGATCTAAAAATAATCATAACCTATTTATTCTAAAAAATATATGAATACAAAATCTGGTTCGGTTGGTGACTTTAATCATAAATTCAGTATTTTGTAGTCTGTTTTTAAAGCACTTAGTCTTTCATCTGCACATATTTGTTCCACCAGAGATAATTCTTCAAAGAATAAAAATTGTGGCAACCAGCCTCAGTCCAGCTGAAAGGATACCTAAAGAAAAGCTTCTAAAGAAAAGTTGTCAAGACAATTTAATTTCTTTTAGTTTAGCGACATCTAGTGGTTGTACAACGCTACAACACTTGCATGATAGGCATATTTACAGATGCATCTCAATAAATTAGAATGTTGTGAAAAAGTTCATTTTTTCTTGTAAGTTATTTCAAAAAGTGAAACTTTCATATATTTTAGATTCATTGCATGTAAAGTAAAACATTTCAAAAGTTTTTTTGTTTTAATTTTGATGATTCGAGCTAACAGCTCATGAAAGTCAAAAATCAGTATCTCAAAATATTAGAATATTTACATTTGAGTTTCAGTTAATGACCATCCCTACAGTATAAATTCCGGGTATCTCTTGTTCTTTGAAACCACAATAATGGGGAAGACTGCTGACTTGGCAATGGTCCAGAAAACAATCACTGACACCCTTCACAAAGAGGGTAAGTCACAGAAGGTCATTGCTGAAAGGGGTAGCTGTTCACAGAGTGCTGTATCAAAGCATATTAAATGCAAAGTTGACTGGAAGGAAGAAATTGGGTAGGAAAAGGTGCACAAGCGACAGGGATGACCGCAAGCTTGAGAATACTGTCAAGCAAGCCGAATCAAACACTTGGGAGAGCTTCACAAGGAGTGGACTGAAGCTGGAGTCAGTGAATCAAGAGTCACCATGCTCGGACGTCTTCAGGAAAAGGGCTACCAAGCCACTTCTGAAACAGAAACAACATCAGAAGCATCTTACCTGGGCTTAGGAGAAAAAGAACTGGACTGTTGCTCAGTGGTCCAAAGTCATCTTTTCAGACAAAAGTAAATTTTGCATTTCATTTGGAAATCAAGGTCTGGGGTCTGGAGGAAGACTGGAGAGGCACAGAATCCAAGCTGCTTGAAGTCCAGTGTGAAGTTTCCACAATCTGTGATGATTTTGGGTGCCGTGATGTCTGCTGGTGTTGGTCCATTGGACTTGATAAAACACAAAGTCAATGCAGCCGTCTACCAGGAGATTTTGGAGCACTTTATGCTTCCATCTGCTGACGAGGTTTATGGAGATGCTGATTCCCTTTTCCAGCAGGACTTTAGCACCTGCCCACAGTGCCAAGGTACCAAAAGCTGGTTCAATGACCATGGTGTTACTGTGCTTGATTGGCCAACAAACTTGCCTGACCTGAACCCCATAGAGAATCTATGTGGTATTGTCAAGAGGAAGATGAGAGACACCAGACCCAACAATGCAGATGACCTGAAGGTCGCTATCAAAGCAACCTGGGCTTCCATTACACCTGAGCAGTGCCACAAACTGATCCCCTCCATGCCACGCTGAATTAAAGCAAAAGGAACCCCTACTAAGTATTGAGTACATATAGAGTAAATGAACATACTTTCCAGAGGGCCAACAATTCCCTAAAAAAATTTTTTATTGGTCTTACGAAGTATTCTAATTTGTTGAGATTGGTGGGTTTTTGTTAAATGTGAGCCTAAATCATCACAATTAAAAGAACCAAAGACTTAAACTACTTCAGTCTGTGTGCACTGAATTTATTTAATACATGAGTTTCACAATTTGAGTTGAATTACTGAAATAAATGAACTTTTCCACGACATTCTAATTTATTGAGATGCACCTGTAAACATCTTGATATTTGTATTTACAGCATTTACAAAGTATAACAGTAAATTCCAGGTATGACCTTTTTGCTTAAGTGTACAAAACAATATAGGCCATCTTGATCACAATGCATAAGCCTAAATCTTATCAAAAAAATCTAATTCAGGATTTAAAAAAATAATCTGATTTAACAATAATTCTGTTGTAATCTTTAATAGTTAACTCGTGGGCCAAATAAATTAAAAATAGGATATATACCACAGATGCATGTGTGTGTTTGTTATTGAAACAGAAATTCACTGAACCGCGTTCAGCTCAGCAGTGTTGCGTTGTGTGAATCATTCTTTTGAGTCGGTTCTTTTTAATGAATTGATTCACAAAACCTTTCTGAATGGCTCGTTCATGAATCACACGGAACCGTGTTTTTGACTCAACTAAAACAACTAAAAAAGTGTTAGACATTGAACGGAAAAGCGTCTCTTGGGGAGATGTCCTACTCATAACTATTTGGCAACCGGTAAGAAAGAGTTTGAAATGAACCGAGGATTTTACTGATTGATAAACCGCGGCGAAAAGTTAGTTTAACAGCCGAATAGCTGAGTTAAACATAAAAAAATATCGATTTTAACATGTATGACATTGATTGTCTGACAGATGATATACTGGAACAGATGTGGTTTTATTAAATAGGCTAACGTCTTTTTAAACCAAACGATGAAAATTAATTTTATTAGTGTTGTTTAATGTACCTAAATCTAAATTAAGTTCTAAGTGACTATCCAATAATGAATTTAAATCATTCAAGTAGGTACCATGTTCTGTTCTTATTTGAACGTTCCATGAGTTTTCCATGTGCTGACTGACAGTGAAGCATGATGTCAGACAGATGACAACATTTTCAGAATTTCAAAGTCCTTTGTGACGATTGAACTCCTGATAAGTAGAGGGCAAACGATCATAGTTGGCCTACTTCACCTGAACTGACTCTCTGTGAACTTTAACCTACATTGCTCAGTTATTAAGTCAGGAAAACGGGAAATTGCTGCATTCATGTGTCAGATGCTAGTTTCAGTATTCTTCAAATCTACAAAAGTCACGAGGTTCAGGCGTGAAACGGCTACACAGGCGCAACTGTGAATGTTCTCGATTTTACAGATGTAGCAGAAAATTGTGTCTAAACGATCTTTGTAAACACTATTTATGTCATACAGTGAAATCCCCGACCTTTGGACTACATCAGTCGTCATTACGTCACCTACAGTCTGTCACCAGAGATCCTTCAGTTCCTATAAAATCCGGAACAGTGGCTCAGTCCTCATTACAGCAACTGAGAGTCAGTTCGGGAGTTGGTTTGCAACCTCAGACAGCACAACAGGTAAAGATCTTTTTCTTTATTCTTATGCTGATATTTAAACCTCTTGAATTTTAAACGTTATTTACTGGATTCAATAGGCTACTAGCTTTATTAATGCTTTGCTATGACAGCTTAATCATTTGACAGTAAAATCATTTGCTATGACAGTTTGACTGATCTTTTGCAGATTTTCTGCTAACTATAGTGACATGGCTTCTGTGGACGTTGTGAATAACCAGGTGTGCCATTTTAATCCTCATATGTGACCCTGGACCACAAAACCAGTCGCACGGGTATATTATTTGTAGCAATAGCCAACAATACATTGTATGGGACAAAATTATCAATTTTTCTTTTATGCCAAAAATCATTAGGATATTAAGTAAAGAACATGTTTGATGAGGATATTTCATAAAGTTCCTACCGTACCAAAACTTAATTTTTGATTAATAATTGTACTGTATTGCTAAGAACTTCATTTGGACAAATTTAAAGGTGATTTTCTCAGTATTTTGATTTTTTTGCACCCTCAGATTCCAGATTTTCAAATAGTTGTCCAAATACTGTCCTATAGATGATGTATAAATCTCAATTTAAAAAAAAAAGCCCTTATGACTGGTTTTGTGGTTCAGGATTATCTCATTTAAATTTTAATACTAATATTAATTCTATTAAAATATTTCTAAATAAGTGTATATGTTTGTTGGTTAGAATGTCAATTATTCTGTTCATTCCTGTCTGTTCCTTTCTAGAATGTGGTTGAACGCATAGTTCACCTTCCCTTGGTTATTTCCACCTATGACTTGGTGTCAAATGTGTACTGCAACACCAAGAACAACCATCCGTACTTGAAGTCTGTGTGTGAGGTGGCTGAGAATGGTGTGAAATCCATAACCTCAGCTGCTTTTCACAGTGCTTTACCAATCATTGGCAAGCTAGAGCCTCAGAGTAAGTCGATTGTTGTTTGCAGGTTAAGATCAGGGCTGATTTTAGTGTGAATATGTATTTACTAAAAGTTACTGTCTCTCTGTAGTCTCTGTGGCAAATGACTTGGCATGCAAAGGACTGGATAAGATAGAGAAGACTCTGCCGATCCTACACAAGCCATCTGATCAGGTATTACGTAATATTTGTCTAAATGTTAAAGTCGGCATGAAACGGAAGTTGCAATCATCTTTTCTTCCCTACTGTGATGTATATGTGGGACTTGATTTTGTCTATCAGGAATTGATTGGATCATTTTCCTTGGCTTTTGCTGGGATCTCAAGTGAGCGGTTGTCAAAAATCTGCTATAAATCAGCTGTACCAAGACAATAGAGTCATTATTCAGCTCCAGTCAGTTCAGTTCAACTGTGTAAAGTTCATTTATTATGAAACAAGTTCAATTCGGTAATTAGCAGCTCAACTGAAGGCAGTAGTGTTGTTATTCAGCTTGAGTCAATTCAGTGTTGATTTAGCTCAAAAACAGTGTTGATTTTGCAGTGTACATGAATTATGAACAAATTTGATTCAGCTATAAAAACAGCTCTACCAAAGAGCTAGGGCTGGGCGATATATATCGTTCGATATATCCATGCGCATTTCGTCAGTAAAGTCGGTTCTTTGATTAGCGGAAAATCTCCATCACCTGTTTTGAAATAGAGCGCCAGTTAATACACAGAGCCGTAGATCACTGACAAGCTACGCCAATTAATCACCCGCGAAAATGAACGCGGTATTGCGCAGCTTGTCAGTGATCTACGGCTCTGTGTATTAACTGGCGCTCTATTTCAAAACAGGTGATGGAGATTTTCCGCTAATCAAAGAACCGGCTTTACTGAGGAAATGCGCAAAATATCGAACGATATATATCGCCCAGGCCTACCAAAGACAACAGTGTCATTGTTCAGCACAATTCAGTTCAAATTGTGTTTTCATCTGATAGTGTCAGTGCTGTCAAATCCATGATATTACTGAATATTAAGAGACTTTTTGACCCCAACTAATCAAACCAATAGGCAAAAAACCCAAATTCTATCAGGTGACAGAAATGGTTGAAAAAAGCCTTTGAGAAACCAGGCACCAATGAATGAACACAGTGTGATGTTGATCAGGATAACGTCACAACAGCATTAGGTGTGAAGGAGTTACCAAGAATTACTCATTTTTATTTCATGGTGACTTTAACAGTACTGAGCCTACAAGAGGCGCTGCAAAATTATCATCATATTACTTCATAACAGGTGTGTCTCACTCGTGCTTAAAAGTGAAGCTGCGGGCTCTTTGATCGCCCCCTGGTGGCTGGCTGCAGTACAAGTCATAAACCCCGCCCTCTCCATTTAAATGAATGGGACTTCAGTCAAAATAAAAAAATAAATTACACTTCCAATACAATTTTCTGAAATATGGTTTCGGTCATTTAATGTAGTTGTTATCATGCTGATATATGTTCAATTGTTCGTTTTTGTGATAAGTTTGATTTTAGCTAGTAATTTGATGCGATAAAAACGGGGCATGTCGTTATGGTTGATTGGGTCTGAGGGAGTTTGATACTGCAGCTCCATCTCACGACTCTACTGCGCAGACTCTGGCTCCAAACGAACCTCTGCTGCGCAGACTCGGGCTCCAAATGAAGTAATTTACTCAAGATGGCAGCGGCCATACTGAGATGTATTCGCTTCACTTTTCTATAGTGGAAGGAAGCGGAGACGTGTCGTCCATCTTTTTTTACAGTCTATGCTTCATAACTACTCGCTTGACCAACACAAAATAGGTGTCATATTAAAGTTTAGATGCTTTTCATAGCGTAAATATTTTGGTTTATAACTTTCTGAAACACTAGTAAACCACAGTAGATCGCTTATCTTTATTTAAATGGAAGTTGTAATCTTCTTTTCTTACCTACTGTAATGGTGAAAGCAGCTTCTCGAACAACTTGATTTTGTTCAATGGGATTTGATTGGATCAAATGATCGCTGTCGTTTCTATTGATTGCTGCAAGCGTGACGTCAAAACCGAGAAGACTACTTAACCATGGGTTCCCTCAATATTTTCCTATGGGATTTTCATAATGGGGTTTTTCAATTCATGAGTTGGTAGACATGGTCACCACTCTCCAATAGCGCCGTCAAACGATTAATCGCGATTAATCGCATCTAAAATAAAAGTTTTTGTTTACATAATATATGTGTGTATACTGTGTATATTTATTTTGTATATACAAACACATGCATATATATAAGAAAAATATGTTATGTTTATATATTAATTATATTTATATAATACAAAATATAAATATATAAATGCATATATATATATATATATGTAAATATTTTCAAAGTATATACCGTACTTGTATGTGTGCATATTTATATATACATAGTAAATATACACAGTACACATTATGTAAACAAAAGCTTTTATTTTGGATGCGATTAATTTGACAATTGTTTGACAGCACTACTCGCCAAGCACTGCTCTAATAGTGTTCTTCTCTTTCAGATTGTTGCTAGTGCTAAAGAGGCAGTAACAGGAGCCAAGGAAGCCGTCAGCGGTACCATGAACGGTGCCAAGGAGTCTGTGTCCTTCACACTCAGTGAAAGGACGGACAGGACACGTGGAGCAGTGCAGGACAGCATGGAGAAGACCAAGACTGTGGTGAGCGGTGGAGTCCAAACGGTGATGGAGAGCAGGGTGGTCAAACTGATGAGCAGCAGTGTGGACACAGCACTGAGCACATCTGAGAATCTCCTGGAGCAGTACTTACCTGAAAGAGGTGAGGATAAGGGATGGACCATGTTTACTGGCACTAGGATATTTTGCTAAGTTTTGATAAGTTGCTCAGCTTAAAGTTGTGATAGATTTTCTTTCCTATTGTGACATATGTATCCGAGGGAAACGGCTCCTCAAATGAGAAAAAATGTTCATAAAACACATAAATATATATACATATATTTATTTATTTATTTTATTTTATTCATTATTTGACAGGGACAATAGACAGTCAGAAAACTGCCCCAGAATTAGCTACAGGGCTAAATTTCATATATATTGAGACTCATAGTGAGAACTGCATATCTTGTGATATTCTTGTGATATGCTTCTTTTGAGGTATGGCTTTTTACTATATACCATACTGTATGCTCCATTATAAGCGTCAAATAGTCCTAGGAATTATTCAATTTTCCTGGAAAATAAATATTAATCCCATCCATGTGTGGAACATCAGATTAAGCACATCTCAAAGAGATCCTTGACTAGCAATCTGAAATAAATTTTTGTCTCAAGAGCCACACTAATCTTTATAAAACGCCAATGGAAATTCTCAATTCTAACAGTTGCTTCTTTGTCCTGTTTCTCTGCTTAATCTCTCTCAGAAAGTGAAGTGAAGAACTCCGGAGCACTGGAAAATAACAGCGATGCGACCAGTTACTATGTACGTCTGGGGTCTCTCTCCAGCAAAGTCCGGGACAGGGCTTACCAGAGGGCTGTAGATAAAGTTCGTAATGCCATTCAGCGCAGCCAAGAGTCCATATCTCAGCTAAACCACACCATGGATCTAGTAAGTTGATCTGAGATTAATTCAGAGATCTATAATAACTGTCAAAATACTGTCTTCTAATATCATGTTTTTGTTTTGTTTTTTTATTAGATTGAATATACCCACAATAATTCTAAACAGAAGCTACATGAGAAACTGAGTTCAGTGATGGGCTGGAAGACAATGAAGATGGACACAGACAACGAAGCTGAGGTATCTGAGATATCATATGACTGGAAATTAGGACTGCACAATTTCTACAACATTTTGGTGTTTTGAAATATATAGTGATATTAAAAATTTATTTATTTTATTCTGTTTGTTTTTTTGGTGCAAAATAAAAATAATTTTTAAAAAATGCTGGAAAATTACTTGTTATATTGATTTTTTTTTTTTTTTTAACTCTGAAAGTTATTTTAATGTCAAAATCATTTTAAGGCTGAAAGATATGTAAGCCTGTACTTAAATCACAGTACGTTTTATTTCAAAATTTCACCATTTCTTTGTAATTATTTGTGAAATGTACTAAATTTATGTGTGAAAATTGTTTCAAAGTACACTCTACATCAAATGTTTTCTAGTGTCGAAAAATGGATTGTTTTAAAAAATATTAATCTTTTTACGTTTTTTTTAGGCCATATTCACAAAACATTATGATTTTATTTAAAAATATACTATTAAAGAATATATATATATATATAAAACAAAATAAGAAATATATTGTAATAACATTTGAACTGTAAAATAAAAAAGGTAATAATGTATTTTATTTTACTTAAAATACTACTATTTAAATCTTAATTTTTATTTTATTTATTTTTTTATTTTGAGGCCAAATATTGTTAATTAAATTGCAATCTGGGTAATTTGACAATTGCACTAAGCCATATCACAATGTGGATTTTATTTCAATATATCGTGCAGCCCTACTGGAAATTATTTTAAAACTGCAATCTAAATTTAATGTTTTTAGAAACATGAAATTCAGCTACATGATTGAGTATTACTCGGTTTCTCATTTTCTCTCTCGGAAATGTTTTTTTTTTTTTTTCAATCAGCAAATTGAATCGCGCACATTGGCCATTGCCCACAACCTCAGCCAGCAACTCCAGAGCACATGTCTGGTCTTGGTGTCCAGTCTCAAAGGTCTCCCTCAGAACATCCAGGTCCAGGCCGTCTCCGTCAGCCACTCCGCCATGGAGATCTACAGCAGCTTCAGTAAGGCTGCCTCTATAGGAGATCTGTCCAGCAGCATCCTCACCACCAGTCGATCCCAGCTGAGCAGAATAAGAGATTCCATGGATAACGTCATGGACTACCTGCTCAACAATACACCTCTCAATTGGCTAGTAGGTCCATTTTACCCACGTGCAGAACGCGGGACTACTAATGGCCCCAAATGTGACAAACCAAGGACCCTTCGAGTCACTGAATGAAGACTTTTTCAGTGAAATTTCGGAATATTAACCATTTGTTTCTGTCTTACAAATATGCGTACAGTCACACATTCCTGCCAGTAAAGTCTTTCTCTACTTTGAAAACAGTGAGACTTGTGATGACAATTATAACAAATAATATACAGCATTTTACTAAATAATATTTCTGAAGTATCTTAACTTTACTATTGTAAACCTGCATATACCTAATCTTTTTTAAACACTGTTTGATTTGCTGTCTTTTTATTGTTTTTGTACATTTCTAATAAAATAATACATTTACAATATTCTTCTTGTTGTGTGTGTTGTTTTGAGGATGGAAATTTATAAATCTATATCAGGACTGCTGAAATGTTCAAATATCTAAAAATCAAACAGTTCAAAAAAACTTTATATTTTGCTATTTGTTTATTTATTATATATTAACTCTACAGTTTAATTCAACTTCTTACAGTTTAAGTCAATGTACATAAAATAAGCACTACAAAAGTATCACACACAGGTTTCAGGTATTCACACATTTGTGAGCTTTCATAGATTCCAAGACAGAGAACAATAGACTTATAAAATACAGTATCTAAAACAACACTCTTTTCACAACTGTTTTCCACCTATCTTTACAGCGTAGGCTAAAATAGTTCAGTTAAAAGCTAAATGAAAAATATAGTTAAAATCAGAACAATCTCAGTTCATTTGAAGCATTAGATTAAATGTGAGGAAAAGAGTAATGAGGCTCAGAGGTGGCATGCTCATTGTAGCTCTACCTGAAGTGAAAAAAATGGGGGAAAAAATTACAATAAAGATCAAAACTGCAAGAAACAGTCAAGATATGGTTTACTATGTTTTCATTAGCTTGTCAAGTAACGATTACACTATTTGTCTTCAGCTTACCTAATGCATACTTCATTTGTAGAGTTTCTGTTTCTTTTGGTAGCACAGGTTCTACAATTGAGAAAAAGACTGAGATTAACAAAGTCTTACAACTGGCCACTCTGTAAAAAATCAGGAAAAACTTAAACCTCTGGGCCAAAACATTTTTCATTTTGAAATATTAAATTTTTTTGCTTCAACAGAATGGGATGACTATTAGCTTTGTGAACACAAAAAAATTATGGACATGTTTCGGATATATTAAAGGATCAACAGCAACAAAACAACAACAAAAAAAGTCACACCTGGGACCTTCCTGGTCAAAAATGACCAACGTAGGAAATAAATGGGAAATATGAAAAAATGCAAAAACTCAGATAACCTTTTGGCCGTACAAACTACAAAACAGTCATGATGCAAAACAGGAACTGTGTGACTGCAACACAAAGCAAGTTTTTGCAAATGTGTAAAATCAATAATACTTTATATATAGCTATATAGGAATCTAGTGGTCACACCATGGCATTACATATGTTTTTCTTTTTTAAAAATTCGATTTTAAATATTTTAACATGAAATACTACTTTGATCGAAAAATAATAAAAAAAACTGTTAGAAAAATAAAATTGTACTATTTCAATGGGGGAGAATCGGGAAATGATCATAATTATTACATAAATATGAATTAGTACCATAAAAATTTCTCAAAATTCAAAAGAAAAAATATTATTGAACAAAAACATATTACATTGATTTGACTGAATCTAAAAAAAGTTACATTTCAACCCCTAAATGAAGAGGGCTAGATGCTTAAACTGGCTTAAAACCAGCTTTTTTGAGTTTACTCAACTTAAAGAA
The DNA here is from genome assembly GCA_021397915.2 of Tor tambroides. NCBI lineage: Eukaryota > Metazoa > Chordata > Actinopteri > Cypriniformes > Cyprinidae > Tor > Tor tambroides. The sequence continues at coordinate 36,566 of JAFVLL020018843.1, forward strand.
AAGTTTTTGCATCAACTTAAAAAAATTAATTTGCTCTGTGCTTTCATCAAACACAAAATAAGAAGTTCAACTTGAAAATAAACTCAAAATTAATGTTTTTAATATAAGCATTGATTACATAATAGTGATGTAGAACTTTTTAGTTTGTCTAACTTGGCTATCAGTTTGTTGAGCAAACTGAAAAGATTATATAAGATGACTTCCATTCACCAAAGAAAGTTCTTTATGTACTGAAATGGAAGAAACCTCAGAAAACACTAATCACTCTAATGGTGACATGACATAAACTTTTACAACAAAATAGACTTAAAAGCACTACACAGAGATAATTAATATTTTATGTAAAGTCAACATTTTTGAAAACAGAGTTTGTATAACAAAACAAAAGTTGGATTTTGACAGTACATAACAGTACATAATACTCATAAATGTTACCTACCTGTAACTGTGACCTTCACTGTGCTGAGAGCCAAACCCTCTGAGTCAAGAACTTTGTATGTTCCAGCGCTGCGGGCTGTAACATTACTGAGAATCAACTCGTTATCTCTCTTTTTAAGATGACCTTTCTTGTTTATGACTGCATCTTTTTGCCACAGGACTGTCCAGTCTGTTTCATCACTGTTTTGAAATATCACTTGCTCAGCTTGATGCGTGTGCAGATCCAGGACCAGTTCTTCCCCAGTCTTCACAGGTTTGATGTCCTTGTGATCTACCATGGGAAGAAGAACAAAGCATCAATTTAGAGTTAGTCATTATAGTTAACTAAAAGAGAGTTAATATAGTTAACTAAAAATATAATAAAAATAAAAACATTTTCGTTACGTGAAATAAAATAAAATATTTTAACTTTTTATTCACTTTTTATTTTATATCAACAAGTTGCAAAGGCAACATTTCCCATTCTCATTTAGTTTCACGTATTGTGATAAAATAACAAAAAAAATTAAAACTGAATAAATTAAAAATAAAAATTATTTAAACATAAAAAACTAATAAAAATGACAAAAATACACAACAACATTATTAAAACTAAAATTAAATTTAAATAAACTAGGCTAAATATATTAAAATATATATATTTTTTTAAATCACTGATTTATACTGCATGTTAAAGCAATATTCCAGGTTCAATATAAATTAAACTAAATCAACAGTATTTATGGCATAATGTTAATTATTACAAATAATAATAATTCCAACTTCCTTGCTTTCTTTGAAAGAAGCAAAACATGAGGTCATGTAGTAAAAGAGACCAGATTTTGGAGGATTTAAAAGTACAAATGTTAAGATTATAATTTTATAAAATAACTTACATGAATTCTTCAACTAAAGCATGTGTGTTATGTGAGCTGTAAAGATTTTTCTAAATATTTTAAGTCAATTTCTAAGTGAAAACTGTTGGTACACCATTTTTCAGTGTATTACACTACAAGTGATGTCGATTGAGTTTAACTTGTACCAAACACAGATTATTTATTTAAAACTGCTATAAGTGAGACGTGTTCTAGTGTTAAAGTGCTCTCACCGATAACTGCAAGTTGTATGCTCTGAATGAAAATTCGGTTCTTGATACTTGAGTCACCAACCACCAAGTAACTCTCATAAATGCCTGCATCGCTGAATCTGACATCCTGCAAGAACAGAGAGCAGTTTCCCCTCACAAGCAGTTCCTCTGGGACATCCACTCGGTCTCTATAATTCTCCCCCTGAAACTGCTCCTGTCCCATTCGCTCAAACACTGAATCGCTTGTGGTCTGCCACTGTATGTGAGGCTTGTGATCAGACTCCAGGTGTGATGAAACAGAACACGGCAGGACAGCTGGCAGACCGACCCTTGATGACGTATGGACAACCACTGAGAGGGGAGAGGAGCCTATAGAGACAAGTTCGATAAAATACACATTATTTTACATAAAAATAAAGCGCAAAATGCTAATAAATGAAAAAGTTGGCATATTTTTGTCATTGTCATTGTCTACTTACCGACACAAACAAGGAGCCACAGCATCAGAAAGGCTGAAATCCTGAGAAGAAAAGTTATAATTTACAATTACTGAGACTGGAGCCAAGTCTCAAAACAACAGCATTGTGCTCTATTAAGTAGTGCTCTATATGGCAAGCCAAATTAGCTTTTAATATTGCATTTTTACTGGTAACAATTAAGTTTGAAAACTTTTTGATTTAATTGTTACTAGTAACAATTACCATTAGAGAGCTCTATAATTCAATTCCTACCAGTAACAATTGCATTAGATATATCTGTAATTGAATTAGCGTGCTCTGCTGTTGCATTTTTAGTAACAATTGAATTGTGGAGCTCTACAATGTAGTTCCTACAAACAATTTAGATTAGAGCACTCTCTAATTCAGTTGTTACTAGAAAAAATGCAATTGTAATGTTCTCTAATTCAGTTAATAGCATTCTTGCAGTTGTTACAGGGTGATTTCTGTTAAAAAGCTCTTTAATTCAATTATTCTTAGTAAGTTTTACAATTAGAGAGATCTCTAATTTAATTGTTGTTAGAATGCTATTGCAGAGTTCTCTAATTCAGTTGTTAACCCAGCGGGCACATTGATGTTAAAAAGACATCAAATTGATATCCAACATTGGCGTCAAAAAAACAGGTCAAAAATGCAAATCAAACTGACATCAAAAACTTCACGTCCATTTGACATCCACACACTGATGTTCTTTCGACCAACAAAATAATAACAAAAATCAATGCAATGAAAGAAAAGTTTTTTTCAGCAAACTTGAAATCAATAATACAAATGTAAATTCATTCTGATTTTGAACAAAGATCGCAGAACGACGGATGAATAATTACTGACATTAGTCCATATCACAATCTGAATTTGATTAGCTGTGCAGCACTACTTCCTGATTGTTTAATCCAAAATTGGCCAAATTCCGTGACATTACGTATTATACAGTGAATTGAAGAGTTTTAACTGCAAAATGGAGTATAACTATAGTGAAATAGCGGTGTGCCATGGATTACCCTCACACACAAAAAAGCGGTTGTGTGTCACACATTCCAAACTGTGTCACATGCGTGCTACAGTGGTAAATGTGATCAAAGGATCTTTTTTCTACCACGTGGTAGGCATGCATCCACAAAAAACTACCAGAAATAGTCATAGCACAAAGTCATATTTTATTGAAACACATTCTTGAAAGTATTAAAATTTACCCATGTATCCACGTGAGAGTGACAGAACATGAGCTGGACACAATGTCACGGTCTGTTTTAGGATTGTCAATTCTTTTGAAGCAGAAGCTCCCCTGTCAATACTAGCATAGCACCAAGGTGTGGTATTAAACAGCAGAGAAAGCTTTGTCATTGAATGGGCATTAGAAAGGACATGAGTTTGATGTGAAATGGACATCAAGTTTCTGACGTCAGTTTTTGGACACGTTTCAAAAGGAGATGTGGCAAATCGATGCTGTCCAAGGCCCCAGTTAAGAAAAAATTCTACTTATACTTAAACAGGCTGACAAAGAATTCATATTATGCAATAAATATCAATCAAACACAGAAATCATTGATGTCAATATGACCTCAATTTGATATCTAAACCATGACATTAATTTGATGTAAACTAAATGTCAAACACATTGGCCTGCATATACACTAATTTCAGAGTGAGTATTAACTTCATATGTTCACCCAATTACCACTGGATGAAACTGCTGTCCAAACTGACCTTAAAATTATGTTATACAGCATCTTGATCAAGTCTTGAATAACATTTGACGTCAAATTGATATCAGTTGATATTAGTTGCTAGCTGGGAAGAGTTAGAATTCCAATTAGAGAGCTCTCTAATTGAATTGTCACTTGTAATAATTTCAGTTAAATAAATTCAATCATAATTATGGAACTTTGCAATTAAACATATATTTAATGTGTTTTTACAAATTTGACTGAGCTCTTTGACTGTAATTAAAGTAAGAATTGAGCTCTCTGCAATTCGTACTAGTAAAGATTCAGTTGTAGAGCTCTGTAATGAAAAACAAATGGAATTCAATGGAGACAGGACTAATCAAAATTTAATTGTAGAGCTCTTGAATTCTAGCGGACTAGTAAAATATAATTATAGATCTCTCAGAACGTATATTGTGACTAGTATTGGAATAGATCTAATCGTAATTGTTTGCTAGTAAAAACTGAATTTTGGAGTTCTTACTAGTTCTTATTATTAAAACGCAATTACGACGAGTAATGCAGGGTGTATTTTAAAGCTAATTCGGCTTGCCATAGGTCCGTCGGTGTTTGAACGCGCCTCGCGCCTCAGTTTCAGATTCCTGGAGCTGCAGCAGCGCTGAGACGACGCTGTTCGGCGAAACGAAACTTAAACTCAATAGACCTCAGTTTAGACTCAAACCAAGAAGACCTTAATATATTTGATAACAGTCCGTTAGTATGATATCTGGAGGACAAGAAGCAAATTAATTCATGATTATATATCTATTAACCTCACCGTTTTTATTGATAAACCTCTTTTATTCCTAAAAGAATGCAACATAATTTTCCCCAGAATATCACCTTCTACTGTGTTGCTACTAAAGACGTTTCTTACCAGTTACTTCTGTCCATCTTGCATTTGTGTCGGCTCCTGATCCTGCCAGAGATGTTGAATTGAGTGCAAACAGCTCAGCAGCGAATATATAGCCTGCTATTATCCTATCTCTCTCCATTTCCCAAAAACGAAACTTGACGCTATGAAGGTCGAAACCGTTAGGTATAGCCTAAATAAGGCAGGCTACAATTTCATCGGAATATTTGGGAGATTTAGTCAGTCAAAACAGTTTTGTTATTGTATCTGATCTAATTTCATGTCTCTGGAAATGGTGTTGTGACATTGTATTAAACTTTTTGTGTTCTTTAATGAAGGATTTTGATTTTAGATTTGTGGAATGTTAAGTTTTTATTTTAAAATGAAAAGATAAAGAACCTATATGTTTTTACTATTTTTGTAAAAGCCTACTTAGGCTATGTAATTAGCCTATGGCTTTATCAAGTAGCCTATTACAAATCTACTATTCGAGATTATTATTATTATTATTATTATATTGGAGAAAGGCAACTTGCATGCATGTGTGCCCATATTCGGTCATGTGCTTATGTTTCAAGATAAATGATTTAGTTTGTTTAATCACATTGCTGTTCAAGAAAAAGGAAGCAAATTTACATTTTTTAAACAAGTCTAAACTAAATAATAATTTTAAAAAATCTAAACTAAATTAAATTCCCCAAATAGCCTTGCTGTGTGCATTTGTGTGTATTTATATAAGAGCTGAATCATGGAATCAATAAAATGAACATCTGCGACATATACAATCACAATGCAACTATAAATATATATATATATTTTATATATTTGTATATTTTGTAATAATTAATTATATATA
>JAFVLL020018845.1:0-69317 GCA_021397915.2 Tor tambroides
AATTAAGGTTGTACCACTGATGTCACATGGACTATTTTAACGATGTCCTTACTACCTTTCTCGGCTTTGAATGTGTCAGTTGCATTGCTGTCTATGCAGGGTCAGAAAGCTCTCGGAATTTCATCAAAAATATCTTAATTTGTGTTCTGAAGATGAACGAAGGTTTGGAACGACATGAGGGTGAGAAATTAATGACAGAATTTTTATTTTTGGGAGAACTATCCCTTTAAGCTAGAATATGTGAGCACTGTTACTAGAGTGCTGCAGGGATGATGTGTTTTTGTAGTCCAACCTAGAAGTTAGCGTGACTCTGGTTCCCTCAACAAATCAAACAACCAACAAGTTTACAATTATTGCACGTTTGTTCATCAAGACACATTTTACAACTGAACACAGGGTTCATGAATTTTGAAGCCAAAGTACAATTGGCAGAAGTAAAAAGCTAAAGTTAGGCTATAAACAGCAATAGATGACATGGTCGCATAACTTAAATGTCACCATCACTAAGGTTCTAACAACTTTTTCAATTTTGATTTTCAAACAAGGTTTCCTAAAAAAAACCTCCCACCATCTGCCATTGGTAGTCCTGTCCAAAAGCCAACAGTGCTGTTTTGGGCTGATTGAACAAACAAACACAGCAGTGTTTTATTAGCTCATACCACTGCCTTTCAATGCAGGCAGTAGAGTATGAAGTTATTTGACTATCTCAAATGCTTGAACTGATTATATGTATAGTTTAAATGCAGCATTTATAGTTACGACTTTTGGTCGACATTGGGGACTCTGTTGTTACCTGAAATAACAACACTATAAACAACCTCTCAGAACATCTTGTTGCACATAGCAATGCCCTGGTTATCACCCAAAAAAAAAAACCTAGCAACCACATAAAACACATATGCATAATGACATCTCAGCATTCATATAGCAACATCTTGACAAACACATGCATACTCTTTTCAGAAATGTTCTTTTAACATCAGTGTGAATGATATGTGAAAATCAAGTCCTAAAACTTGCTCTGTGATTCCAGCGAGCTGGTGAACAGATCACATAGTGTTCCTCAGCCACAGGGTCACACTTTCTGGATTAACTTGATTATGTGAAATTCCCTCTTGAGGAAGGCCAGCAGTTTTGACCCCGTTTCAAACCATGGACTTACTTAAACTTTTTTTTTTTAATTACTGTTGCTCATTTTTCAAAGATAGAGCACAAGAAAATGATATCATAGATTTATTATTAGTTTTATTAGTATTGTTACTACTATTAATTTAATTTTAACCTAATAATCTTCCCTTTCAGCCCTGTCAGTAGCCTGACAACCAGCTCGGACATGTCTGAGGATCTGGATCATCAAGAGATTCAAGTGGCTTTGCAAGCTGCCAAACTTGCTGCTCACAACAAAATTCGCTCGCGTTTCCATAGCAGTAGTGACCTCATCCATCGCCTTTTTGTCTGCATATCAGGTGTGTTACCTAATGATGTTTGAGATTCGGAGTCTGCTGAAGGGTTTTGTGATGCTTGATAAAGCCTTGTTTGAGATGCAAAACATATTTTCTAGAGTAAAAATTAATCATTAATTGCACAGTGTAAATGAACACCATGATTCTACTGTAGTTTGCATTGTCTGACACTTTTATGAGATCCATTCCTATTATTTACATCCAGTGATATTTTTTTAACATTTAGCCTAACATTTTAGTATTCAGCCTACTAAGTGCACTGTAAAGCTGAGTGTAAAGTGTATCTAACTAAGTGCACTGTAAACTGTAAAGCCTACTACATGGACAGAAATGCTGATTATAAACTCTGCTAGGTTCACTGTACACTGTAACCTACTAAGTGCACTTTAAAGTTGATTAAGTGCACCCTACTAAGTGCACTGTAAAGTTTACTACGTGGATAGTAAAGACGATTATAAACTGCTAGGTTTACTGTGAAGTGTAACCTACTAAGTGCGCTGTACAGATAAGTGTAAAGTGTATCCTACTAAGTGCACTGTAAACTGTAAAGCCTACTACATGGACAGTAAAGCTGATTATGAACTGTGATAGGTTCACTGTACACTGTAACCTACTAAGTGCACTTTAAAGTTGATCGCAAAGTATAACCTACTAAATGGACTGTAAACTGTAAAGCCTACTACATGGACAGTAAAGCCAATTATAACCTGTGCTAGTTTCACTGTACACTGTAACCTACTAAGTGCACCCTACTAAGTGCACTGTAAACTGTAAAGTCTACTACATGGACAGTAAAGACGATTATAAACTAGGTTCACTGTAAAGTGTAACCTACTAAGTGCACTGTAAAGTTGATTGTAAAGTGTAACCTACTAAGTGCACTTTAAAGTTTATCGCAAAGTGTAACCTACTAAATGGACTGTAAACTGTGTAACCTACTAAATGCACTGTAAACTGTAAAGCCTACTACTTGGACAGTAAAGCGAATTATAACCTGTGCTAGTTTCACTGTAAATTGTAACCTACTAAGTGCACTGTAAAGTTGATTGTAAAGTGTAACCTACTAAGTGCACTGTACAGCTAAGTGTAAAGTGTATCCTACTAAGTGCACTGTAAACTGTAAAGCCTCTACTACATGGAGAGTAAAGCTGATTATAAACTGTGCTAGGTTCATTGTAAACTGTAACTTACTAAGTGCACTGTAAAGCTGACTATAAATGTATAAAACTAACATTATTTGTCTTCAAATATCTGAAGGTGTGGCTGATCAGTTGCAAACAAACTATGCGAGTGACCTGCGAAGCATCTTAAAGACTTTGTTTGAGGTCATGGCTACAAAATCTGACCAAGGGGACAATGAGAAGCCCAAGAAAGGTTAGTAGTCACACTTCTGAAAGACACAGATATTGTAACCGCATGTTTTTATCGCCCGATGTCAGACATCATTAGTTTAATGTGCTGGTTGATATGCACCTCAGGTCCATGTCTGGGCAGTGCTGTACTGGAAGACTGTGCTCTCTGTCAAGAGACCATCTCTTCATCAGAGCTTGCTGCCAAAGCCCGAGAGGGTCAGTTTGAAGGTTAGTTCAGTACACCACCTATATGCTCACAATATGAAAAGGATTTTTATTTTGATATACATGATACGACTCTGTTCCAAAACCTAGGCTGCCTCTGAAATTATATACTCTCTGACTTGGCATTTTTTTGAACAAGAATGTATTTCATGATTGTGAACGTATTTTGAATGCTGTGTTCTATGTAGTATGAATGTTTGTAGGTTACCCATCTTTTATGAATCCTCACCCGTGGCCATGTGGGATAGTAAAGTATTCTTTGTATGCACATTTCAGATTCTCACACAGAAGTAGTTGGTCATCCGGGTACTTTTCACCTACTGTTTTTTGAAGCTGTGAAATTGAACGTACTGATTGTCACTTGATCTCTATATACTCTGTATTGTTGAAAAGTAGGCATATTTGGATCCAGCCCTAGCAAACTGCCTATCTAGACTATTTAAAGCAGTGTTACTCATTGCGCGGCTCGCCAAGCTTTAATTTGTGGCTCGCATGGCAGTAAATAATACGATGATATGATCAATACAGATATTTCATAAAAACATTAAAGACAAGCAGGGCTATAACATAACCCATTAAAAAACTTGCACCGTGTCTACAATAGAAACCATTATAATTAGGGCTTTATCATTTCCGCGATGCGGAAAAAGTGGACGGAATCGTGGAATCCAGTCATAAAAACAGAATTTACTTTATAACGCAGAATTTGTCAAATTTTGGATGAATAAATCAAAAGTATGTCATTAAACTTAAATCAAATCGCGATATGGACTAGTATCTGTAAATATTAAGCTGCAAAAATACCATTTAAATATGAATCCTGCATGAATCCTGCATGAATCTCTCTATGAATGAATGGCACAGACACGCGGTTTCGTTTACTACTCACATAGCCTACTGAAGTGCGCAGTGTTTTCAGCGTCTGCTGTCTCGCTAAATGAGGACATATACATGAACAACAGTCAGTGTCTGCTCTATTACAAATAATTTATTTTTTAAAAATACCCAAAACAGCGGAATTACAAGATGGAAATATAGACTAGAAAGATATTTAAACTTGCTCTGCCCTTATGTCCATGAAATTGACTCACTGCGGAGTTGTTTTAAAAAAACTTAAAGCCGAATGTGCCCTTGGATGGTTAGATACCTACATGATGGGCTAATGTAGAAGCAAATATTTTTAAATAAATAGCTTTTAAAAATAACCCCCTTTCTATTGCAATGCATATTGTATGTTCAGGGATGACAGATTGATAAGAAGACATGCTATTTTACGACTGGATGTAACTTTTGATACTTTGCTGTAAAAGTGGCTCTCCTATTGTCTTTGTCCTATAGGTGAGGCTCTCATGAAAAAAATAGTGAAGACCACTGATATAAAGCATCATAGGTTCACTCTATATACACAACTTTTTCAAAAGGTTTTAAGATACCATATAGCCTAAGTATGTGAACAGGTTTGTCTGTTCCAGTAATTTCTTTGAGGACAAATCCTAATTGTGTGCTTTCAAACAAGAGCATCAATAAACTCAGTCAATAGAAATGTTAATGGGGAATATAGTATAATGCTCTTATTGAGGATGCTGCTTTAGAAAGTATCTTCCTATGTTGCCAGTAGACAAAGCAGGGTACTAGGTTTCAGAGCAATGCAATTCTAATATAAGAAGATAAACAGACACAGGTTCTTACAACATCTGACAGACCTTTTTCTGTTTTTGTAACCGTTTCTCTGTTCTTCTTTCAACATCAGACCCTCCTGAGTGGGTACCAGATGAGGCCTGCAATTCCTGCATTGCATGTAAAGCACCATTTACAGTCATCAGAAGGAAACATCACTGCAGGAGCTGTGGAAAGGTACTGCAGTCCATCTTCATCCATCTGTGTGTGTGTGTGTGTGTACAAGTAAAATATACTCGCATCGAAGCATATAGCAAATAAAACAGAAGTAACATTGCAAACAAAGGCAGTTCAGTCTCAGAGGATGAACCCCCAATTTATGTTACGACCCAACATAAAAAGCCGTTCAGAAAAAGAATTAAAAAAACAAATTGTAATGGCCAGGACAAAAAAGATGAAATTTAAGGACAAAAAGGAAAAGCAACAAAAATCAAAATAGAACTTAAAGTCTGGTGAGCTAACTAATCTAAAACTACCACTTCCTCAGAATTAAAACCTTTCTAACTCCTGGAAAAAAACAACAAGCACAAGGTCAGGTCAGCTCACTTATCTATCCTTCCTATGTAATCGAAGTTAACCAAACAAACAACACTCACCAGCCCGTAACAAAAGAAAAAGCAAAACACCAACACAAACAACAAGAAGTTTCCCAGAGCAGGCCACCATGAAATGCCATCAGCGGCTCTTAAATACACAGAGGTTTCAGGTGTTAATGTAATCAGTCTCTAAAAAAAAAAAAAAGAGAAAGGAAAACAAGAAAAACAGAGCAGGGGCTCGTAACATGATTCCAGTCCTAATGAGATGATGTTTTATTGCAGATCTTCTGTTCCCGCTGCTCATCACACTCAGCCCCGTTGCCTAGATACGGTCAGATGAAACCGGTGAGAGTTTGCACTCACTGCTACATGTTCCACGTAACGCCTTTCTACAGCGACAGGACTGGTATCTGACGCACACTGCCATGAGTCTTACTGAGGTTTGAGACTTCAGCGAGAACACATACATGCACCATTTTCATCATCATCCAAAAAAATGTAAATAATGCGATCACTTCAAAGCAAAAGAAACAGCCTTGACCAGGGAACAAAGCGAGAAGGACTGAAATGGACGGTTGGGAATGACTCAAGCACATAAAGGAAGTACCCCATCGCTATGGGAGCCAAAGTATTTATTTAGGGCTTTGCTTTCGAATAATGAGCTTAATTACAAATTTGCTTTAATCGAGCATGGAACAAGCGGGCTATTCTGTAAAACAGAAAAACATAGCTTGTTAACAGGATTTCGTGTGGCTTTATTAGTGCCGGAGGCTCAGATTTCTAGAGTGAATGTAAACTGTGAGCACATTATTAATATGAGAATAACAAAACTGTGACATCATATATGAAGACAATAATACTAACACTAACTGCACCATCAGTGACACCTTTGTGGCACAGTATAGCACAGATGTTTCTTTCCAAATGTTTATAATGCTGCTTTCTGTAAAACAGAGAAGTGATGTTTGGGGATTAGATGAATGGCCAAAAATTGAGATATGCTGAAATGGATTTAATGTATCTTCCAAAAGAGAAGATTCTCTCATATTCCTCATGCAAATGAATGTGCAACATTTGGATGTTCTTTTCTTTCTTTTTGACTGTAACTTATACTGAACTGTAAAGTAATTGCCTTTTACAGCAGTTTGGGAGCCTTCTGATTTCCTTCTGGTACAAAAGAGCCCCTACCTCATCCCTGTTTACCCCTCTCACACGGTTCCGTCCCGTTACAGTATGCCTACACTGTCGTCTGCTACACTGAGAGGCAGATGCCTTTCTTTTTCTTTGCACACTTTTGTTTTTTTAAATAATATATAGTGACCAACCACTACATTCTGTCTGTAAATGTAGAAAGTTCATTGATATTTGAATCTCATGAAACCTGTCAAGAATGTGACATCTGGGTCATATTTTACTGCAAAATAAGAAATTCATAAAGAAAATTAAGCCAATTTTTAGGGTCATTATAGAACATTATTTTTGCATTAATATTAGGAAAATTGAGCACCCTCTCCCAATTCTCATTATTGTAATGTGAAAAATAAATACACTGCCAGTCAAAAGTTTTTGAACAGTAAACAGTAAAGTCTCTTCTGCTCACCAAGCCTGCATTTATTTGATCAAAAGTACAGCAAAAACAGTAAAATTGTGAAAATGTTTTACTATTTAAAATAACTGTTTCCTATTTGAATATATTTTAAAATGTAATTTATTCCTGTGATTTCAAAGCTGAATTTTAAGCATCATTACCAGTCACATGATCCTTCAGAAGTGATTCTAATATTCTGATTTGCTGCTCAAAAACATTATTATTATTATTATTAATATTATTACGTTGAAAACAGCTGAGTAGAATTTTTTCAGGTTTCTTTGATGAATAAAATGTTCAGAGGAACATCATTTTCTTTTGTAACATTATAAATGTTTTTGTCATCAATTTTGATCAATTTAAAGCATCCTTGCTAAATAAAAGTATTAATTTCTATCATTTCAACCCCCTCCAAAAAAATGTATACTGACAAGCTTTTGAATGGTATAGTGTATAATGTTACAAAAGCTTTTTATTTCAGATAAATGCTGATCTTTGGATATTTCTATTCATCAAAGTATCCTGAAAAAATGTCCTCAACTGTTTTAAATATTGATAATAATAATAAAAAAAGTTTCTTGAACAACAAATTAGCATGTTAGAATGACTTCTGAAGACTGGAGTGATGATCCTGAAAATTTAGCTTTGATCACAGGAGTAAATTACATTTTAAAATGTATTCAAATAGAAACAGTTCTTTTAAATAGTAAAAATATTTCAAAATTTTACTGTTTTTGCTGTACTTTAAATCAAATAAATGCAGGCTTGGTGAGCAAAAGAGACTTCTTTAAAAAACATAAAAAATCTCACCGTTCAAAAACATTTGTATTCATAGTGTATTCATATTTTATTTTAAATTTGTGAAGTATTTTACAAGCATTTATACTTCACAGTATACTTGTGCTGAATTTAAATGATGCTATTTTAATTTTAAAAAAATGAATCAGCCTGAAATAGGCTTCACTTTCTTTATGCAAAATATATTCCTTTTTTACCTGATTTGATTTTGTGGTAAATCATGACTTGGAAATCTGACTTCCTTTTGACATTTACCAACACAAGAATGAAAGATGATGTTCTGTTGGTGTCAGATGTCAATATAATCAGAAAAATAGCTTTAGTTAACTGCAGAACATCTGCTTATGTAACCTCGTCACCCTCCAGAAGTCAAACAGGCAAGACTTTTAATTGCTATCAATTTAAGCAAGAGCCGTATAAATGCACTAGGTTTTGCAGTCAAGATGGTCTGAAATTGAGCATATTTTATAAACACTTCATCTGAAATGGAACGATATTACAAACACTAATGGCCAGCATAAAATGCACTTTGTATGGTAAATAGATGAGCATTCGAAATGCGCTACAGCTGGCAAGCAATGGCACATTTGATGATGATTTATAATGTGTAACGATCTCAAGTCATTTTACAGTAACTTACATAAGTGTTGTTAAACATTCTCAGTAGGTACTGCTTTCCAACACTAAAAATCTGATTGACACTGAAATAGTAATTTATCACGTCATATATTTATTTTGCCTTATTAATCCACATTCCTTTTTGCCAAAGTTGTTATTGTAATTCCTTGGCGCCACATATAACAGGTTTCTAGTATCTTGATTGATTTGAGTGTGACCATATTGTAAGCTACATCACACTTGTGGCAGTTTGATTCTGCTAGTTAATACTTTACCTCCTTCTGTCTCGATACCTTTGACCAAGTATTAAATCTCATCATTCCTATTTTCAAATCTTCTTCTCGCTCTTATCATACTGCTGCATTTACAGGACATTCACAACAAGGTCTACAGATACACAGCTTTAAAACATACTGTAATTCTACAAAGCAAACTGAAATTTTATGTTCCAAGATATTTGCATTATACTTAATCAAAGGTTTATGTTGACGAATGGCAGGGTACAGCTATATTTTGTTCAAATATGTCACTTTGGCATACTTTGCAGTTGCTTTTTTTCAATATTAAGGTAATTTGATTATCTCCACAGTTGGTTGTTATAATAAGATTGAAAAGTACCTCTTGATTGCTTTGCCTTTGCTCACCTGTATTCAGCTGAACTGATTCTAGTAACAGTATTGGGATAGAGGTCTACACCTGATACACTACACCACTAAAAATACTGCGGATATCGCTTTAGGATTACTTCTGGGTAGATACGATATAGTATTGTATACGATTTTCATCTTTATTTAGCGGTACGATCAAGCAGACGTTTGCCGAACGGATCAATTCTGTCATTTTTCTGCTTGCTTCTTGTTTGGATATCATGACTGTTCCTCAGGAATGATTGATTGTACATTGGCATGATACTGAGGGATTGATTTTTACTGCTACTCTTGGAATGTATTTTGGTTCGAAGCGAGATGGTGTGGGACTGGGAATCAGCCAAATGCCGAACACTTCCTCGGACGGCAGGTTCAGCGTCTGCAGACTCAACTTCCAGCCTGTCGTGTGATAAGCTCAGTTTCTGATTTGTGCCCTCTTCCGATTCTCATTCTTTTTTTACTTTTTTTGCCTTGTTTTTTGTGTATTAATTGAAGATGAGTCTTTAAAATTATACAGATGTTTTATTTTAAAGAGAACAAAAATAATGAAATTATATATGTACAAAATTACTTTTTCTGTATAAAGAGAATCACAATGAGAGAATTTACTCTATTTATTCAAAGCTTGTTCTTATTTTGTAATGGCCGGTTCAGTCTAATAAGATGTAAAGAAGAACTTTTCGAAGTCTACTAAGTATTTATGTCATGCAATGAAAGTAATAAATGAAGTTTTCTTTACATAACTGGAGCTCTCTGCTATTTTTTTCATGTGTCTTTGTTTTCGGAGTACAAATGGTGTCACAAGATTCATTGCCCTGTTCTGCGATATCGAGTACATACCCAATTTTTATTGGACTAAATCATTATTGAACTGCCTTAAAGAGGCAGGGTATGTTTTTGTTGAATAAATGGGTGCGTTTAGCAGGGCATGTAATTTTCCAAGAGGAACATCCTGACATTTTGATGAAGATTCAGAACCTGCTGCCTAGTGACAAAAAGCTGGATTCAGTAGGATTTTCACCTTTCAAAACAAAAAGGACAAAGCCAATTCAACCAAGAAATGACTAAAAATAATCAATATCCTTGAATGATCCAGTCTGACCTGAGTCCTTCTAAAAATCCATGGAGTTCTCATACCTGTGCAACCAAAATTTTAACTAATTAACTTATTTTAATGTTTTTTTATGTATGTATTTCTTTATTTTTGTGAGTTCTATACTTACACATTTCTGAGGGTATATAAACACTATTCCTATCAAAAGTTTGGGGTCAGTAAGCTATTTTAAAAGAAATATATACTTTTATTCAGCAAGGATGGACCAAATGGATGAAAAATCATTTATAATGTCACAAAAACATTGTTTCAAATACTGTTTAAGTCAAAAGTTGACACACACCTTGCAGAATCTGCAAAATGCTAATTATTTTACCAAAATAAGAGGGATCATACAAAATGCATGTTATTTTTTTATTTAGTACTGACCTGAATAAGATATTTCACATAAAAGATATTTACACATAGTCCACAAGAGAAAGTAATAGTTGAATTTATAAAAATGACCCCATTCAAAAGTTTACATACACTTGAATGATCCACAGTTTTTTGTTTTTTTTGGTTTAGTGTTTTTTATTAATTCATCCAAAAATCCTGACCTTTCCATAAAAATATTAAACCACACAACTGTTTTCACACTGATCATAAGAAATGTTTCTTGAGCAGCAAATCAGCGTATTAGAGTGATTTCTGAAGGATCATGTGACACTGAAGACATTCAGCTTTGCATCACAAGAATAAATTACATTTTAAATTAAATATAAAAAAATTAAATAAATACTAAAATAGAAAACAGCTATTTTAAATTGAAATCATACGTCAGAATAAGTCTGTTTTTTTACTGTATTTGAGATCAAATAAATTCAGTATTGATGAGCATAAGAGAGATCTTCCTGACCACATCTGAATAGTAATATACATAACTTGTTCATAATCCTTTTTTGAGCCTCATGAAAAATGCAATGTACACAGCAGAGTATGTCTTTGGAGTCATTATGAGGTGCTCTTGTGCATTAGTGCTGATCATGAAGGGCTTTCCCTCTCTTTTAGGTGCCTCTTAATTCCAGCAGTTGTCTTGGGAATGTTTCTGAGATGTGCATCAATTTGGCCTGAGATCCCCAGAGTCCAAAAAAGCATTTCCTTCATTTGCAGATGATGTAAACACAAACTGTAGCACTATGTACACCCACACTCATAGAAATCCTCCATCATTGATTCCCGGAAGCAGCAGATGATGGAGTTGTGGTGTGGGAAGGAGGCGAGGATGACGGCCACATCTAAATCAGTGTGTGCTCGTTTGATTGCTCTCTGTCCTGCTTTGCTCCAGGGGATGTGACTGCCCTGTGTGTGTGTGTGTGTGTGTGTGAAGGTCATACAGGGCAGGGCTCTTCTGAGCATCAATCTCTCAGCTGTTGATCATGAATAAACCACTAATGAAAGAGATGCACACTTGTGTGGAGCGGAAGGAGACCTGTAACCAGTCGAGTCCCAGCAAGAAACCTACACCGGTGAGTCTGTAAGCTAGTCCTTATAATATAACGACATATAGCCTAGTAACTACCGGTTGTGACTGAAAGCATTAGAGGTTGTGTTGAGCTCATTTGATAACGGCTCTAAAAATACCCGCGCGGAACAGACGCGATGTCGTGACCGTGCCGTTTGATCCAGTGATGCCGCTGAGGAATATGGTGAAGTAGGAGGAAAACCTGTATTCAGCAGTGTATCAGCAACAATTGTAGAGGAGGACCATGATCCGAGATAAAACCGTAGCGCAGAATTTAGTAGGAGCGATTGTAACATTTTTAGAAAAAGCGATATGAATACGCGCTTATGACCAGTTGCTTTTACGTGCTTCGATTACTGCAGAAAACGCAGCGATTTACCACAGAAAAGTTTGTTTTGAAGACGTTTTGTTAAGTCACTTGCTGGCGTTTATTTATTCATTATTTATTCATTCATTCATTCAATATCTATCTATCTATCTATCTATCTATCTATCTATCTAATGTCTGTCTAAAAAAAACATTTAAAATTGGTTGTTGACACTTTTTGCTTTTGTTTTTATTTATATAAATAACATTTTGTATTGTTAATTTTATTGTCATTTTGTTCTTATTGCACTTTAATGCTAAGATCTGTCTGCCTAAAATATTTTAAATTAAAATTATTGACATTTTATCTAATTAATTTTTTATTTTGTACAGGCTTTTTTTTTCTTTAAATATCTATCTATCTATCTATCTATCTATCTATCTATCTATCTATCTATCTATCTATCTATCTGTCTGTCTGTCTGTCTGTCTGTCTATCTGTTTGTCTGTCTGTCTTTTTGCTTTATTGTATTTTATTTATGTAAATAAGATTTTATATTTTTAATCTTTTATTTTTTGTTCTTATTAGACTTTAATACAATGTCTGTCTGCCTATTTTTGTGTCTGTCTGCCTAAAAATTAATTTATTTATTATTGTACAGGCTTTCTTTTTTTTCTTTAAATATAATTTTAATATCTATCTATCTATCTAGTCTGTCTGTCTGTCTAAAAACAATTAAAATTGGTTGTTGACATTTTTTGCTTTATTGCATTTTATATATTTATATAAATAACATTTTATATTGTTAATCTTTTATTGTCAATTTTTTGTTCTTATTGCACTTTAATGTTAATGTCTGTCTGTCTGCCTAAAAAAACATTTGAAATTGACATTTTTTGTCTTGATAGATAGATAGATAGATATAGATTTATATATCTGTCTGTCTTTCTAAAAACATTTGACCAATATTAACCAAATAACCAGTATTGTTTGTTTTTTGTTTGAAATTGGTTGTTGGCAATTTTGTCTTTATTGCATCAGCTGTAGATAGCCTAATTTGTTTATTTATTGCAAAATTTGAAATATATTTGAAATAACACTCAAATAGTAACCACAAAGCAAATGTATGGCGTACCGTCAATATGTAATATTATGTTTATTCAGCCAAAGCCTCAGAATGCTATCACCATTGCCGTGTCCTCCCGTGCCCTCTTCAATATGGATCGAGAGCAAGACATTTATGAGCAGCAGGGAATGGAGGATTACCTGAAATACCAGATCCAACATGAGATTGAACCATTTGCACCCGGACCTGCTTTCCCCTTCATTAAGGTCAAACCTGTTCTAATGTACTTACATCAATGATATCATTAGTAAGAATCTAAAGGTCTACAATTTTCTCAACTTAAGGAAAGTCAATATTAAAGGGATAGTTCACCTTCAGTTGCTGGTCCCCACTGACCCCCCTTTTTTTTTCCATACTATGGAAGTCAATGGGGACCAGTAACTGAAGGTGAAGCTATGGATATAGAGGGTAATGTTATTTTTCTGTGCTGTGGAGGCAGTGGAGGCAGTGAACGCTCGACTCAGGGAGCTTTATCCAGACAGTGAAGAGCTCTTTGATGTGGTTCTGATGACCAGCAATCATGCTCATGTGGGACTTCGACTCATAAATTCAATTAACCATTACCGTAAGTCAAAAGCTCTGTTTTGCACCAGGACGCTCAGTTGCTTTGAAACTTGGTGAACTTGTACTATATCAGTCTTTATCCTCTAATATAATACCATGGACCCCAAATATGAGGATACTTCTCTTATGTTATAATTATTTATATTACTGTTATTATTACCAGGTGGATGCTGCACACTGGTGGTGGTTGAGGAGAGACCCCCCACATGATTGTAAAGCGCTTTGGGTGTATAGCAATACACAATAAAAGCGCTATATAAATGCCTCATTCATTCATTCATTCATTCATTATTACAAATTATAATTTTAACAGTGTATATGGTTTTTTGTACTTTTTTTAACTAAATAATGCAGATTTATTTTTTTCTGTTAAATTTGTTAGAAGATATAGAGCAAAATAAATGCAATTAATCAAATGACTGACTTCAGACTTTAGAAAGCAGAATGAAACAGTACTATTATGAAAATTGTTATATGATAAAATCCTTAAAAATATTTAATGACTATCTTAAAAGGACATCATTCTCACCGTTACGCCATTCCAAACCTGTATGCTTTCTTATTTCCATGGAACATGAAAGATATTTTGAAGAATGTTGGTAACTAAACAGTTTCTGTTCGTGTTGCTTTCCATTACATGGACAAAAAATACAATGGAAGTCAATGAGATCTGAAACTGTGTTATTACCAACATTCAAAATATCATCCTTTTTAAGTTTTAGTAATTTTGTTGTGTGTTTTTGTTGTTTTTATTAGATTTTATTTCCGTTTTAATTTTAGTTACATATTTTAATAAGTTAAACAAAAATAAATTGAGAACCAATGCCTTGGCAACTAGTGGAAATAAAATATTTTTATAATTTACTTTATTTCAGTTTTTTATGGTTTTAGTTAACTGCCGTAATCTTGCCTTTATGTACTGTAGTCAAGTTATGCAGGTTTGGAATACTTTTCAATGGGTGGACAATACCCCCCTATTCCTTTAGGTTAACATATTACCTTTTACTTCCCCAAAAAAGTGCTATTTAGTTCTATTATGTTTCCTTACAGATGCTTAATTCACTAATCAAGCTCATTGTAGTTATTAAAAGGTCTTTTTAATGCCATATCAGTTTGGTGGCATTCATATTATGTAAAAGCACAAATAATAGCTTGTGTTGTATTTTATTTCCAGACCTGTTTATAGAGCGCTTTTGTATGACTGGAGGCAACAGTCCTATTGGGTATCTGAAAGCCTACCACACCAACCTTTATCTGTCAGCTGATTCACTGAAAGTTGGAGAAGCCATTGAAGAAGGTGAGCGGACTGGTTCGGGGAATTAATGAACTTTTAATGGTAGAATCATAAATATATCATTTTGACACAGTATGAAATTCTTTCTTATTAGGAATTGCAGCAGCTACAGTATTCTCACCTGGAAAAATCACAGAGGTGCCGGAGACCCAGCTGCGAGTGGCCTTTGATGGAGATGCCGTTCTCTTCTCAGATGAATCAGAGAGAATCTACAAAGCCCACGGACTGGACAAGTTCTTTGAGCATGAGAAAGCCCATGAAAATAAACCTCTTGATCATGTATGTTCAATTTAAATTTAATAGCGTGCAATACTATACTGTGTTTAAACTCCATTTAATGATCCACAATGTGAATGATGTCTGCTGTACGCATCTATTGACACTTTTTCACAAGAAAACATGGATATTATACTTCTGACAACAGTGAATTATTATCATTTTTCATAGGGACCACTCAAGGGCTTCTTGGAAGCTCTGGGGAAACTGCAACAGAAATTCTATGCCAAAGGCCAGCGCCTGGACTGTCCCATCCGCACCTATTTGGTTACAGCTCGCAGTGCAGCCAGTTCAGGCACCAGGGCCCTCAAGACGTTACGTTCCTGGGGTCTAGAGACAGATGAGGCCCTCTTCCTAGCAGGAGCTCCTAAAGGCCCCATGCTGGAAAAGATCAGACCTCACATCTTCTTCGATGATCAAATGTTCCACGTGAAGGGAGCAGCAGAACTTGGGACAGTGGCGGCTCATGTTCCCTATGGAATTGCCCAGAAGATTCAATCAAAGATAGCGAGGGATATAAAAAAAGACAAGTCAGCCAAGCAGCTAGAGTGAATACTGTTCTTGTCATCCTGGATGTGATGAGTTTAAATAAGGTTTTAAAGGGATGTTTCTCCCCAAAATTAAAATTCTGTCATCATTTACTCACCCTCAAGATGTTCCAAACCTGTATGAGTTTCTTTCTTCTGTGGAGGCCAAAAGAAGATATTTGGAAGAATGTTAGTAACCAAACAGCCGACGGTAGCCGTTGAGCATAGTATGGAAAAAATATTACACTCCTAAAAATAATGGCTCCAAAAGGGTGTTTTTTGCAGTGATGCCATAGAAGAACCATTTTTGGTTGCCCAAAGACCCTTTCAGTGAACAGTTCTTAAATGAACCATTCTAAAGAACATTTTAAAAATCTAAAAAACCTTTTCTGTGTTTGAAAGATTCCATGGATTTTCAAGATTCTTCACGGAACCATCGATGCCAGTAAAGAACTGTTAAATGGGCAATAAGTGATATTAACCGGGCAAACAAGCCTGCGGTGGCCCTTTACGGGCCCACTTAGGGCTAGTCTAAGGGCCCCCAGCGGGCTGCAAGCACAGGGCCCCTGAGAATTTGCTCATTGGCAAAACGTTGGCCCCAACCAGGACACAGCACAACGTGTTCACCAGGTGAGCTATGCTGGCTACTGCTGCTTACTTGCTAACTCCCTCTACCACATGGCTTTACTTAAGGAAACCTAAAACACCCAAGCACCCCTAGTGGTAAGGAAGAAAACTGCCCACAAAATTCTTATTAACAGGCTCATGCAGGGGCGTTGCTAGACCAAAAGCTCTACTGGGGCACAGGCCCCCACTACTTTTTCTATCACTTTTTTCTTGAAAGCCTGCTGTGTGCAACACAATCCACTGTACAAACTTCCGTTGCTTAAACCACTATTCCTACAGTGCAAAAATACTGCATAAAAAATATTTAAGTATCTTTAACATAATTATGGCATACACTGTATGAAATAATAAAAACAGAGAGAATTTCTTCTTGCACATCTGCATTCTTCTACATTACACAATGATAACAATGAATAATTACATCTTTTCAAGAATTAACTATTACAATATTTCAAGAAACCAGTCATTTTATGGCTGCAACTAAAATAAGAGCATATTTAATCTAGAAAAACAAAAACAAAGGTATTCCCCGGTTTCCCAGCCAAGTCCAAACAAGATTATGGTTCATTTTTTGAGCATTAAACTGTACTGCCTATAATAGCACATAGTTATCTCACCCATAGTTACTGCCAACTTTTTATGTCCTAAATTAGAGCTAGTGAATTAAATATTAATTTCATATCTGAAAGTACAGAACACATAAATGTTTTTTTCAGCAACAATGTAGTTCTACAGACTTGACAGGTTTTCCTGAGACTTTTTCCTCTAATGTCTGAGACCTGTCTGGCTGGGGATGTACAGTATAGTTTATCAAGTCTGACCTCCCTCAAACTCATCATCTCTCCTTTCTGCTTCCCTTTCCCTGCTTCACACAAAACAATTCTGATGTCCATCTACAGGAGCGTTATTTAGAGACTTACTTTAGTTTGGTCATGTTTACATCAGTGGCGTGCGGTGGTGTTTTAAAATGAGGAGGCAGTTATATGCTATATATATATATATATATATATATATATATTATATATATATACATTATATTATATATTATATATAATATATATATATTATATATTATATATTTATACATTTTTAACCTTTCCCTCTCGCTGTCTGTAGTTCCTTCATGCTTCAAAAAATCCACCATTGTGCCCATACCAAAGAAAAATAAAATCACATTTTTGAATGATTGGAGGCCCATTGCTCTGACACCCATATTCAGCAAGTGCTTTGAGAAACTCATCAGAGACTACATCTGCTCTGTGCTGCCTGCCTCACTGGACCCTTCAATTTGCATATCGCAGGCAACGTTCCACAGATGATGCTATTAACAGCCACTGCTGCACTGCTCTCTCACCTGGAAAATAGAGAACATATATCATGAGAATGCTGTTTGTGGACTGTTCAGCTATTTCATAGTACCTGCCACACTAGTTGAAGAAAGCTTCAGACTCTGGGACTAAACGGATCTCTGTGGCTGGATCCTGGACTTCCTGACGGGCAGGATGTGAAGTGGTCAGAATAAATGACAACACTTCATCCCCATTGACCCCTCAACACTGGTGCTCCCCAGGGAACTCGTCCATGGCCCATCTCCTGTACTCCCTGTACACACATGACTGTACAGCAACACACAGCTCAACGTCATCGTCAAATTTGCATGACGACACAACGGCTGATCAAGCCTGATCACTGTTCAGCTGATGAGTGGCCTGCAGAGAGGTGAACCTGGCTAAATGGTGTCAGGAGAACCACCTCTCGCACTCAACATCGACAAGACCAAGGAGCTGGTGGTGAATTTCAGGAGGGCAGAGCAGAGAACACACACCACTCCTGTGAGCCATGGCACCTGTGGGCCGAGTAAACAGTTTTAAGTTCCGGCAGTCACATTCTGGGGATCTCACATGGTCCGCTCACTGAATCAGTGCTGGAAGAAAGACATCAAGCGCTCTTCTTCCTGAGGCAGCTGGGGAGGTTGGAATGAGCCCCGGCTTTCCTCAGACATTCTCACCTGCTGTGGAGAGCATCCCTAGTGGCTAGCTCACCATGAGCTTCTGAAACAACTTTACAACCATAAAACTCTGCAAAGGGTCGTGCGAACTGCCCGTCACATTATTTGGAGGTGGGCTTCCTCCCTCATGACATCTATGCCAGCGGGTGTATAAAGCCCGGGAGGAGATCATCGTGCAGCTCAGCCACACCAGCCCTGAGCTGCTCTCTCTGTTGCCCTCAGGAAGACGTCTCCGCGGCATCAAGTCCACTAGCCATTGAGGGGATGGCTTTTTTCCTCCAGGCCTATCAGTGTGAACAGTCAGAATTAGCCACCCACACATATATCCCACCTTACAGTATGCCATGCACTGCACCTTAATTCCACACAGTTCAACTGGACTACCAGTACTACTGCTAAATACAACAATCACGCTACCATTGGATACCATCCAAAGCACATCCATGACACTTGCGTATCAGTTTATACAGAATCTGCTGCATCTTTGCATATTATTGTGTGTATATGTGTACATAATGTAGAATGTGTGTATCGATAACATGTATAATAGTACACTGTGTGTACTAAATATATTTCTACTGTCTCTTCATTATCACATCTATATATATCTGTAAGTATACATAGTAATGTTTACATGTAAATTGTTTCTGCAGTCTGGAGCACGCTCTAAAAATTTCACTCCCACCAAAACTACATGTGTGGCTGATGATATAATATCAAAAGTATTTGATTTGATTTGATTCTCCATATACACACACTCACTCTCATTCATGTGCATATTACACCACTTCCAATGTTTTCCGCATTTCTTGGTTAAATAAACATTACATAAAAGAGAGAACAAAAATAATTATATTCTGTAGTTTATTAACATTATTTTTTTATTTAATATTTTAAATAATTATTATACATTTCATAGTATTGTATGCATTTTTACATTTATTCCAAAATATTCATGAAAGGCAGTAACATTTGAACAATATTTTAGGAAGAGAACTTCATTAGTTAGGCTAACATTAGTTAACATATGAACAGAAATGAACAACACTTCTACAGCATTTATAAATCTTAGATGCTATTTTACACTAAGTGAAATAACTATACAACTTCTATTTATATATTTAAATATAAAATTTGCTATTTATATAATTTAAAATAGTGGCATATACACCTTAAATTGCAGAACATTATAAAACAGTATGCAATAATAACATTTAGTGTAAATTATAATTTTAATTCAAATTATTAAATGGAACCCAATATAAGCCCTCCTTACACTACCGATGATGTGATATGAGATTTGAAAATGGAGGAGGAAAAAAAAAAGTTTGGTAAAGGCGGATTCGAACCGGATCAGTCGCATCAAAAATAACTTCTGCCGCAGCGTTTTACTATCTTGGCCACTGGACTTATTAATAAACAGTATGAGTCTTTTTGTAGTAACATTACATTGATGAATGAAATATGAAAAGTGTAAATGGCTTATGCTGACAACTGCAGCCTATTGCACTTACTAGTGAACTGATGTTCAGCTGTTACGTAGTCAACTTATTTGAGTCGTAGTCATAAAGCCCTATAAAACACTGTCACGAACTACGAAGACATTTTCATTTCATCAAGTTGAATGCTCACTAACTGACGGTCATCACGTTTTGGACCATTTCAATTTTTATTTTGACGTGACACATACCAGTGATATATATAAGCGGGTGGGTGTTTACTTAATATTTAGTCAATAACGCCATCATTTCTTCAAACTCAAACCAAGAACTCAGAAAAACAAGGCGGTTATCGCATGAACCAATAACATTCAATCATAACCGACCGTATCCAATCACATTCACGATAGAGGCATTTACAGCATAAAGGACTGCGGGTTTTGTGATGCGGTTAAAGTGTTTCTTTGCGTGGTTACAAACGTGAATTAGGTTACTGTTGCACATAGACCGGTTCTTTGCCGCGATTATCATTGTAAATGAATACACTGACAAATAAATTAAACTGTTAAAACTTAAACTTGAGATTTATACTGGGGCACAGTAGATTTATACTGGGGCACGTGCCCCAGTAAAAAGGGTCTAGCGACGCCCCTGGGCTCATGTCTGTTACACCTCAAATATGACTCATGAGACCCACTTTCCTGCAGAGTTTAGCTCCAAGTTTGATCAAACTCACCCACCTGTGATTTTTTTTTTTTTTTTTTGCTTTTTTGAAAACAAAACTGACTTAATATAACACTTAACAATAACAGTCAGAAATATGACATTATGACATGAAAAGCTGACATCTGGCAATTGACCCCCAAAAACAAAATAAGTAAAATGAAACTCTAAAAATAAATGCATAAAAATAAAATAACTAAATAAATATATAAATAAATACAATATACATATTTAAAAGTTCAGACACACACAGCCCTCTTAGGCTTTATATCTTACAGCATATAATAACATTATCACCCCTGCTAAATTATGCAATTTTCTCAATCAAATAAAGAAAGAACCCCCAAGTTTCTTACAAATCCAGGCGTCCTGAGACTCTAAATATCACACGTTCTGTGTAATACTGGACATGAGTTCAGCATTCATCAAAGCGAAGAGGGCGTAACAGATTTCCAATGTCTCAGAATGACTCTACATCCAGACACCATAGCTAGACGGCACCATTGCCTTTGTTGCCGGGAGAGGCATGCATCTTCTGGTAAAATACCCAACATACAGAGAGCGGGGTTCCACCTGTGATTTTCTAATGATCCTGAAGACATGCTCAGGTGTGTTTGATTAAGGTTAGAAGTTAGAACTAAACTCTGCAGGAAAGTGGATCTTGCGAGCCAGATTTGAGGATCCCTGGCCTATATGAAACAACAGGTTCTGAAAAGGTGTCTTTTGGTTTGAGCCATTCCAGTTCAATTGAGTGACTAAAGAATGGCCAGTCAATGTTTGTATTGTCCTAGTTGCATAACTTGCATTACAGGGCTGCCTTCACAAAACCTCCGTGGGCCCAAAGGTACAAAAGTTGCTCTGGGCCCGAACGGGCTGGCCCACACTGGGCCATTATGGGATTAATGTGGGCAGTCCCATAGTGTGGGCTGCTCACAGAGAGCCTGCGGTGAGCCCAAAGCTGTGGGCCTCGCCTGGGCAAGCCCGCACTGGGCCCGTTTAGGTTTGGTGTGGGCTGGCCCTAGCCCACTGTGCCCGCAAAAAGCCAGCATGGGCCCCGCAGGAGCATGTTTGCAGGGAAACTTAAATTGTCACATTTTCTTTTCTAATGTAATAGCAAATGTTATTTGTTTTATTATGCCACAGTCTATCAAGCTAAACTGCACCAAATGTGTGTTGGATATCATAAATATCACCTTTAACACTTCTAGCCATGTTTATTTTCAGCTTTTATATGGTAATTCGTTTTGAATGAACATCTCTGTTATTGTTTACCATAAAGGGCTGTTTTGCACTCTGTATTGTAACTTTTATGTGTGTATATCTATTATACAGTGTTTTAATTCATCAGTGTTACTATGTACAAATTTGGTTGACTTGCTGTGTTTGTCATGGATGTGAAATCCTGTGTTACTCAGGGCATGCTCAAGTCAGTGTTTTGCACTGAACACCATAATAAACAGTGAAGAGGAAATAAATTTGTTGAAAAATATTTTTTTTTCTCTCCTTGGAGTGCATATTCAAGTAGGCAATAAACTTTCCCTCAGCTATCTGGACAGCTTTGATACTTTTCCACTGTTCTGTCACTTGTGTAAAGCAAAACAAATGACCCTGTGGGCCAAATGACAGAAATTTCCCAATTTCTCTACTTTTTCAAATAACCCCTAACTTCAAATTACCATGGTGTGGGTGGGTGTGAGAACTACAGTTACCATAGCAGCTTTAAGGTCCTGTTGACTGTTTTAAGGGCGGGACTTCAAAAATGTCGTCAGTTCATAAACTCTGTTGGACCTTTACCTTGCGTCTAGCTGGTTGAAGTGTAACCCACTTTAAATATTACGCCTAACTTCTGGATCCAGCTCAGTTTAATTCATGTTTATAGAATGTTTGTAGATGATACAATAGTAAGGTAATAGTAAATCGTTTCGGTCTTTGTTTAGGAATGTGACTGATCACATGATTAGTGTCATATGACATTGATGAGCCGTCGAAAGAGGGAGCGAGAGCAGAAATCTTCCACAGTTCCCAATAATACACTCTTTTAGTAAGACTGTCGTCGTCCGTGATGAATTCAGATGGATAGACAGATGTGGGGACTCCTGAAGTAAACCGCTGGATCATGGAGCGTTTGGGAGTTTTGTCTGTTCTCGCCTCCGCTTGTGTTTTGGGTGAGTTTCCGAATCAAAGCAGATTTAAAAAAAAAAAAAAAAAAAAACTGTGACTTTTAACGTAATGTCAAACCGCATTTTTAGTATTTAACTTTTATAGTTGAGCTAATATTTTAAAGTATATAGAAGTGTCATGGTCGTGAAAAAATGTAAAGCTTTTACTTTGTGAACGGCAGCAACATTACAGACATTTTGTATGGTACATATGGTTAGTTGACAACGTTTTTTATTTTTTCAAAATCAATAATATTAAATGTCTATTTATTTTTTAATGTTTAATATTTTTATAGAAGGAAAAATATATGTATGATTGTGTTTAGAAAAATCAGTTTTCACTATGTATGTATTTGTTGTTTTTAAATACAGAGACACATTTAGTATATCTTTGAGATATTTGACCCACATTCTTTCTGATTACTAAGACAAGCCTAAACCCAACAAACCTGCAGATCTTTAGACCAAAATCAGTAACACAATACAGCTCTGCTGTATAGTAAATAAAGACTACTTGGGTTGCCATACAGTGACAGCAGTGTTCTGTAGCATTATGTTTTTATGTTTTTATGACCTCTGATTCATTCATTTGTCAGTGTCGATGTTGTTTGTCAAACTACTCGTTTGTGTGTTTCAAAGAATCTGTTCAAATTTTCTGAAAAGTTGATTAACAAGACAGTAAGAGTCAACCATTTTCCTCAGAGTAAGTCGTAAAATCTTGGAAGAGAACGAACAGAAACATGGTTTCTAGGTCCCTCACTTGTTCTTAGTATTTCTGGAGTCATATGACCATTCGCTCAGAATAACTGTATTTCTTCAAGTGGGTGCTTGTGTCGCTGGGGGTGACCGGCCTCATGGCTAATGTGATTACATTCACAATAAGGACTCTGTTAGCCTTTCTGCTGATGGTTAACAACCATGCTGTGCCATTTACAGTATACACCAACAGACAATAAACACCACATACACAATCGAAGGAATGTGAGTATGATTCATGTGATGCAATTACAATAGACTTTTACACCAACCTAATCAAAAAGCTGAGCAGTAGTGAGCCAAAATGAGAAATCATGTTGTATTAACTCCTTTTATGACCTTCTTTGTGCTTTATAAGACGTTTACAGCCCACATAAGACTAAATTATAGACTAGTTCAGGAAATTTGACCATAAACACAAATGATTTTGTGAAAAAGGTCTTGTATGCTCACTAAGGCTGCACTTATTTGATCAGAAATACAGTAAAAACAGTGATATTATAAAATAATTACAATTTAAAATAAAATTTTATCTTAATAAATTTTAAAATGTAATTTATTTTGGTGATGGGAAAGCTGAATTTTCAGCATCTTCTGTGTCACATGATCCTTCAGAAATCATTCTGATATGCTGATTTGGTGCTTAAGAAACATTGATTATTGTTATCAATAATGAAAACGGTTGTGCTACTTATTATTTTTGTGGAAACTAAAAAGGGAAGAGGGAAGAATTTTAAAATTTCCAAAGAATAAAAACTTTTTGAGTTTCTTTCCTTGCACAATATGGTGCACAGATTTAGATGACTTTTTTGGGCTCTGTTGTCCTTTTTTTGAACTTTACTGTCACTTTCTGTATTCATGGAAAAGAGAAGCATGAACATTCTGCAATTTTTTTTTTTTTTTTTTTTTTTTTTTTTGCTTTACGTCATTGGTCTCAAACTCAATTCCTGGAGGGCCGCAGCTCTGCACAGTTTAGATCCAACCAGCTCCAAATCACACCTGCTTGGAAGTTTTTAGTGATCCTGAAGAGCTTGATTAGCTGGATCAGGTGTGTTTGATTAGGGTTGGAGCTAAACTGTGCAGAGCTGTGGCCCTCCAGGAATTGAGTTTGAGACCAATGCTTTACGTAATAAAAAAAAAAACCCTTTTTTGGAATCACACGTGGATAATTACATAACGACAGACTGTTTTTGGGTGATCTATTCTAAGCCTTTAAAAGCATAATTATGCTTTTAAGACGATTGTGTCATATGATTTTTATTTTAACCTAGTTTGTTCTTTGTCATTGTGTAGGAGTGGTGATGAGTCAGACCACACTCAGTCCAGCTGTGACGATCACCACAGTCAGTGCAAACATGACCACTGCCGCTCCCAGCTGCTCCGGCCTCAACACCTCCACCTGCACAGCCTGCACTCCTGGTTCTTATTATAATAACGGTGGGTGCTTTTTTGTGTATTAAGAACATGAATTGGGTTCATTTTGATTTCATGTTGTCTTAAAAGTTGAAGCTGACACATGCACTTTCTGTATTCTCAGAAACTCTGTTGTGTTCCTGCTGTCCTGAGGCAGGCCTGTGTGTGTCACCTGGAGCCTGTCTTCTGTGCGTCCAGGGTTTCTATCAGCCTTTAGCAGGACAGCAGGGCTGTCTGCCCTGTTCATCTGGGTTTTACAGCAAGTGAGTGGAGAAAGTATGCTGTTGTTTATTCAAAGCATAAGCAATCTTTCCATGCCAACCATGCTTTAATCATTTTTTCATTAGTTCCACTGGAAGCCCTGTCTGCCAGCCGTGTCCTACCGGGTCCTACAGCAATAACACAGGCTCTGCCTCCTGTATGGCCTGTGCACCAGGTAACAAGTGATATGTCATTCAGTCATTCAATTTATTCTATTTTTATTTTTTATGCTCTGTTATATAAATAAATTTACATATTTAGGGTGATAATAAACAATAAAAAAAAATAAACAAATGCAACTAAATATTGAGGGGAAATTAGAATTTAGATTAATTAGATTTTTTTTTTTAATTATATATATGTGTATCTGTGTGTTATTACTGGAATAATTACAAGTTATTTTTTATATATATATAAAAGTGTACTTATATAAAAATGCATGAGTATTATATGCCTTACTTTTTATGAGATGTAAAATGTAATCTGAAATTTAATAAGCATTTTAATAAGAATTTAAAAAAATATATTTTCTAATATTTTTCTCATTGCATCAGGTTTCTACACATCTTTGCAAAATTCATCATCATGTAACCCATGTCCACAAGGCACGTACTGCAAGTAAGTTCCTTTTCTGAACATTGCACCATAAATAATACATCTCAGGCTTTGAGTAATATGCACTTTTGTTTTTATTTATATGCACTTATTACATTTTTTTTTATTTAATAAACAAATTTAAACATTGGATATTTAGTTCTTGTTTTATATGTGACACTGGACCACAAAACCAGTCATAAGGGTCAATTTTTTTGAAATTGAGATTTATACATCAATAATAATAAATAAGCTTTCCATTGATGTATGGCAGGCATCCTCAAATCTGGCCCACTCCTGCAGAGTTTAGCTCTAACCCTAATCGAACACACCTGAGCATGCTTATCAGAGTCGTCAAGATCATTAGAAAATCACAGGTAGGTGAGTTTGATCAGGGTTGGAGCTAAACTCTGCAGCAGATTGGCCCTCCAGGGAAAGATTTGAGGAACCCTGATGTATGGTTTGTTAGAATAGGACAACATTTGGCTGAGATACAACTGTTTGAAAATCTGGAATCTGAGGGTGCAAGAAAATCGCCTTTAAAGTTGTCCAAATGAAGTTCTTAGCAATGCATATTACTAATCAAAAATTAAGTTTTGATATTTACGGTAGGAAATTTACAAAATATCTTCATGAAACATGATCTTTGCTTAATATCCTAATGATTTTTGGCAAAAAAGGATAATCGATAAATTTGACCCATACAGTGTATTTTTTGCTATTGCTACAAATATACAAATATCCCTGTGCTACTTAAGACTGTTTTTTTGGTCCAGGGCCACATATACACACACACACACATATATATATATATATATATATATATATATATATATATATATATAAGCATTATTTATTTTAAGGTTAAATTATATGGCTATTAATATAAATTTCAGTGCTGTACTTTGTATTCCTGATATGTTAGTCATCATTGTAGTACCACAGGACTCTCAGAATTTGTTGTGAACAATTTTTCTTTGTTCCTTTGTTGCTCCCTTTCTGCACTTTTGATAGTTCCTCCAGCTGTACTCAGTGCCGAGTCTGTCCTGCAGGCTCAGAGGCTCTTCAGACCGCTTCCAAAGAATGTACACCCTGTCGCCCAGGTATCTTCTTCTTTTAGCCACAATGCTTATTTAAATTATATGAAAATGCAAACTAATGAAATGCAGTTTTTGTGACATAAAACTCTGGAGACAGATAAATCCACGTTACTCGGAAATATAACAGACATGATGAAATTGATCATATCAGCATGATACAAGTTTAGTTCAGTACATGAATAAAGGTCTTTGTTGAATAAGAAAATCTGAATTTCCACAGTACGCTTATGAAACTCAACTGATGTCTATGTTTTTTTTTGACAGGAATGCATAAGCCTTCCCATCAAACCATGTGTCAGATTTGCAGCAGTGGTTATTATCAGATCCACTGGGGCCAGGAGAATTGTGACCTGTGTCCTGAAAACCACTACTGCCCTGTGAGTGATTACGTCCTCTAAATACACACACACAGTCTTTACTGTTACCACTGGACTTCCTCTTGCTAGAAATGCAAATCACATACTGTAGGTTTTTTAATACTTCCTTGTTTATTTAAGAAAATTCTAAATGAAAGCATATGATTACTAATATGTGTTACTACATGGAATGAATGTACCT
The DNA here is from genome assembly GCA_021397915.2 of Tor tambroides. Taxonomy (NCBI): domain Eukaryota; kingdom Metazoa; phylum Chordata; class Actinopteri; order Cypriniformes; family Cyprinidae; genus Tor; species Tor tambroides. Next base: position 27,196 of record JAFVLL020018845.1, read on the forward strand.
CCGTCTGTATATCCCAGAGTCCTGATGTAAATCCGATCCAGTGTCCCACAGATGCATTCTGTCCTGAGGGCAGCACAGCCCCTGGTTACTGCATGGAGACCTTCTTCAGAAAGGCAGGGGAGATGTGTGAACTTGCTCCTGTTACCATTGCACTGCTAGTTATTGGAGGAGGAGGTATGAATGTTTACATCACACTATCTCTCAGCTGGGGTGGGCGATATTACCAAAATCTTATATCGCAATATAAGTCATTTTATTTCTTGGCAACTATATATATCACGATATAGTTCTTTTTGCTTTAAATCAGGTCTTTATGATGTCAAAATGTTTGATACTATAGAAATAAGATAATCAAATGTTTAAGAAAAACACTGCATATTCTTCACAATGTAAATTAAATATATATTTCTTCTTATTAAAGTTACAAAAGTGATTTAGTCAAGAGCAGTGAGAGATTTTCTCTCATTTGTTTTATTAACATGAATGACAGACAGCAGGAATATTAGACTGCTGTCATTTTAAGAGCTACCCAGATCCAATATACTGTTACATGTTTTTTTCCTTCTCTGTTGTTTGCTTTCACTTCAGACCTACTGTGTTTATGAGGATACTTGTAAAGATGGGCATTTTGACAGATAAAGTCAAAATAAAAAGCCTCTCAAGATAAAGCCTCTCTGACAGCGCTCAGAAACAGTCTCTCAGACAGCACCTACATAGAGAAATGAGTTCTCTTTCACTGCTGATCGCGTTTCATCGTCTTAAAATCACTTGTTTTTAAACCGCAATGCTTAAAAACACTTGCAAACGACAACGTGTAACCACGATAGAGACAATAGTCCAACATCTCTACCGTTTGACACATTTCTACCAGTATATTGCCCAGCCCTAATCTCAGCTGAACTTTTGTTCTCAAACCAAAATGTGAAAAATGCCAGTTTCACAGATAAAAGTCTTTTTGCTAAGCTCCGCCTCTTTATTGACGCACATTAATGGCATTTCGGCAGTACTTCGATGCATAAAGCACAGCTCACACAGAAATCACTTTCAAACCAAGCAGCTTTCTGTTGGTCAACGAGGTGAGTCCATGATAAACTTTAACCCATTGTGAAATCTGTGTGGGGAAATCTTTTGCCCTAATGCAAAATTTCCGATCAAAAGTTCCTGACTGGATTTCACCCTCAAAAATTTGCTGAACAGTGGTAAATGTACTTAGTCATACAAGCTAAAATTATTATTTAACTTATTAATTAGTCAGTATTAGATTTAGGATAACGTTTTAAGGCGGGGCTTAGCAAAAGGTCACCACCTTAAATTCTTCTATTCTTCCACAGTGGGTCTTCTCTTCATCATTGTTTTGGTTCTGCGGAGGAGAAGAGATAATGACAGCGAGCTTTCCCTTGCCCGGACACCCCTCCTGCGAAAAGATCGCCCACCTGGTCGCGTCTATGGAATCCCTTGTGATGCAGAGCCTGTTTATGCAGGCTGGTGACATTACCAAGTACACTGACCCGTTTTCAGTTGCACAAATTTTGTCTGAAAGTTTCTATTTAGAACTTAGAACTGTTCTAAACTTTATATTGGTGAGATACTATTAAATATTTAATGAATGAAGAGGCAATTTTCTGCATTCCATTTTTAAAACATTTTTACTACTGACCATGTTGTGGAGTTACATCTCTTGATTCTGACTGCTTTTCGAGTCTGCAGAGTATGAGTATCAGTATTTTGGCGGTGTTTTCTTTTGTATAAATTTTGCACCAGATATTATGTTAAGCCATGGCACTGAAAGAATTTTGGACTAAGTTGCTGGATTATGCTTACTTTGTTCACAGATGTGTGTTTACTTTTTTTGGTACCACTGCGTTTGTCTACCTAGGGTCCTCAAGGTATATTGTATTATATAAATGTTTGGACCATTTACAAGGTTGTAAACTGGAATAAACAGCTTTGCACAACTTTGATATAAAAGTGTGGTGTCTTTATGCAAGTTTCCTGAAACTTCCCTTCAGAAATCCCCAACATGTATTTTCATATCTGAACTGTCATATGACATATCCTGTTATTGATTATAGAGAAAATAAAGAACAATATCAAAGCCACTTTCATTAAAACAGGAACATCATGAGGCACCATATGTGTGTATATATAGGTATACAAAATATACCTATATGGAATGCATATAAATGAGCAACATCCCACAATTTGTTGTTTGCGTCTTATGAGGTGTTGAAAGTAAAAATAATGTAAAAATAAAGACAGGGTCTTTTCACGTTAACAATCACAAACTATAAATGAGTTTTAAGTAGACAATCTGCCGTTGTCAACAGTTTGTGCAGGACTTGTTTAATTATCCATCTAACTATCATATCGACTGTCTGTGTTCTAGGTAGGTTATTAGAGGCCTCTTCCACTGGAGGTCACTCTGTTAATTTTTGCAAACAAAGGCCCCAGGTTTCCTGAAATCATCCAGCTTCTGGACTCTCATGTGGAGCCTGACCACTACATTTTGCTCCTAGAGGAACTGAATTGGTTTGTCCACCATAGACCATGGGGGACCAGCCACAGTGTAGTCACATGGTAGGGGGGTGGGCATTATAGATAAGATTTTTCACACTTAAATGATGTCAACAAGCACATTGATTACATCTTGTGTTTATATTATTTAAACAGTGAGTATTTTAACAATAATGGATTGGCCATATTCACTTTCATTGTAAGTGCCTGGCTGTAACCCATATTTGGGCTAAAAAGGGGGGAACAATTGGAAATAATTTTTGTAGTCATCAAATATTACGCCACAACTGCTCTCACTGGGCTTAACTTATGTGGAACCTGCAATATTCCTTTACCAACACTGTGTATTTGTCAGGATGCTGGAGTCTCTCTACAGGAGACTATGAGATGCCTGGAATCTCAGTGTCTTGAGGAGATCGAGGCCATGCTTAGGGGGGAGATACATGGCCAGGAGCTCTGGGATCTGTTCTTCGACTGCGTGGATGGACACCGAGATCAAATTGTACCAGTGAGACAGAGCAGGTAAACAGAGAAATGTCAGCATACATCTGACCTGTGACTTCCACTGTCTGATGTTGCCTGTAACTTGTGGCTGTTTTGCAGTTGTTGTTGTGAATGTCACTAGTGCTTGCTGATCTGCTTGGAGAGAGAGAGAGCCCAGAGTGCACAGGTTCCTGCCTGCTCTCATAGTTTCCCTGATGCCATGCCAAACTAATTGTGATGTCAATGCCACACTAACTGTAACTTAAAACACACACACACACACACACACACACACACACTGTTCATGTAATTGTCTCACATTAACTGGTTTGTGATAGATTACTAGGGTGTGTATGTGCTGTGGGTAGATGTGTGAGAGAAGAGATGTTAGGGAAAAACACTTCTCATTCCTGTAAGAGACGGGCTCAGCTACCAGACCAACCCTCTGAGGAGAAACATAATAAAACATCAATGATTCAAAATGTCTGGCATCTTTATTATTACTGAAACATGGGTAGTCCATGTCACCTTATGGATGTTTGAAATGGAAGTGGAGGAAAGCCCAGAAAACAGCCTAAATGCTGTGACTGGGTTTATGTGTAAATATAAAATATATAAGTTGTCTATTTAGTGTTTATTGCAGTCTACCTTTGTACTCATTAGCCAAAGATCCTACATCACTGTGCTTTTATAAAAACTATTTCAACCGACCTACAATTAGTTGCAGCATCATTCAACGCTACCAAACAAAACAATCATAATATCAAGATCACCTCAAACTGAACTGAATCGTGATGAAGCTTCGGAAGTCCAAATCAACTGAACCAATTGCTTCACAAAATAATTCTCTCTTTCGAAGACCTCGAAACACAGTCATAGCTCTAGCACAGTTCTATAGGCTAATATATTATCTACTATAGATCAGTAGTTATAACAAATTTTATAAAACAAAAGTTTTCTAGAAAGTGTAACCTATTGAATGAAGTAGGCTATACAAATATAGCCTAATGTCATCTCACCCAGGGTTTGGTAAATAGGCCAATCAGAACAATTAACTGTCATCTATCTGTTAACTTAAAACTGAAACTAAATTATAAAACTAACCCGAGATCAGTTACAACCATTATTAGCCACTACTACTTGACTATATTTGGACATGACAAGGCATCAACCAATCATTTTATCACATTGTCCCATAGGCCACGCCCACTTGCGTTTAGTCGCTTTAAGCCTGCTGGATAGTACATTTGGGTTTGGTAAATAGGCCAATTACCGCAATTAACTAGCATCTATATGTTAACTTAAAATTGAAACTAAATTATAAAACTAACCCCAGATTAGTTACAACCATTATTAGCCACTGCTACTTGACTATATTTGGACATGACAAAGCATTGACCAATCATTTTATCATATTGTCCCACCATAGGCCACGCCCACTTGCGTTTAGTCGCTTTACGCCTGCTGCATAGTGCATTTGAGTTTCAGACTTCGGAGGGATTCCGGTATCGGGAAGGAATGGATGGATGGTTTATTGTTAATTGCCTAGGCCGTCCTGGTTCTCGTCAAATGTTTGTTCAGGGGCATTTGACTGCAGATTGTTTTGTAAACGAGGTACAGTGGAATGGAAAGTTCACACAAAGAAGCATTCGAAGCAGCCAACTATACTCAATCTAACAGCAGCTGCAGCAAACCGTAAGTTAACATTAGTTTCATTTGCTTTGTCTGTAAATGACGGTTTTGTATGGGTAATGTTTTTTTAGAACACTTATTCATGCAGCGTTAGTTCAGCTGATCTATAATAGAGCTCATTTATATAGCGGATGATACTTTTTCCTATGCATCGACTTTATACAACTTAGTGGTCTTTTACTGGAGCAGCCCCTTAAAACTGATCATTTCGGACAGAGGGTCAGAATGAGGGTTGAAAATAATAATGAGGGTTTGTTTTATTAACATCAAAGTGAACCTCAAGGAATGTATTACAATAATAAAAAAAAATCCGAGTCATGACAGTTTAAAAGATGCGATTCTCATCAACCAATCATGAGGCGGTCTAAATCCTCTGTATGACGTAACGCGTCAGGCCCGATCACAGCAAGAACTGTAACAATGTTAATTTAATGAATTAGTTATGGAAAAATAACGCGATTAAAATATCACCGCCTGCCCTAGACCTGTATGTCACCTTATATTTCATACTGTTGACTGTTGACAAACTTGATGCAGGACAACAACTACGTAGTCCATAAATGCAGTTATGTGCACCAAAATTCAAGATTTTAGGCCAAAAAATGCTGCTGTATGAATTTTTGTCTCGTATTTATATCATAGATAAGCGATATCACACTAGTGCTGTTTTTGTCTCCAATAGCACCAGTGCAAAGTGATTTCAGGAGTGATTTCATACAGCAGTTAAGTAAATAATAAGTTAATATTGTGTTATATTTTGAACACAATATTGTCTGTTTTTTGCTCAGTTTGTCGACGCAAATATTAGACAATATTGCACAATTTCTTAATGAATCCCAGTTTTGAAGGAGGGGGGTGAACCAATGATTCAATTACCCATTCATAAAGATTTACATCATTCCTGAATTAATCAGCTGTTTGAACTAATCAAATGAATGAATAAATGACTCAATGACTTATTCATTAAGAGATCTTACAGCAACCTACTGGTAGTTTTAGTTTCTTTTTTAGAGTATAATATCAATTTAAAAAGTCTTATTTACATTTTATAAAAAAACTATATTAATAAAAAACTAATAAAAAGGATAATTCACCCAAAAATTTAAATTCTTTCTAATTTTTGTAATATTGATTTCATGCTTTTCTCATGTAACACAATATGGGTTTAAATGATCTTTTGTGGGTAATTTCTCAGCCAAGTTTGATGTGCAGTTAATATGTGATTAATTAATTTCCACACTGTGTAATTAATTAGATTAAAAATTTTAAAAGATTGACAGCCCTAGCAGAAATACTCCAAACTCGATAGTCTTCGGTGACTTATTAATAATAAGATGTATAATAATACAAAAGCAGGACATCCTATCAGAAGCCAACATCTCAGAGAATTGGTAGTCTTTGCATCACAGTTTGACTCATCACAGGGTTTGATGAAGAACCTCAGTGGGTGACAGATGGGCCTCTGTGCTCAGTTTCAGTTTTTGGTTTTGATCTTCAGTTATCTTGCTTATGTTTACTTATAGTATTTTCTTTAGTTGTTCATCACTCTTGTTCTCGTTATTGCTTGGAGTTGATACTTTATCTGTTAGTCTAAACTTAGATAATTCCTTTACTTACTTGTTTTGATTGTTTAGTTTTCATTTTTCTTATGCTATTTTTTCTTTTTATTACATCATGTTGTTTCTCCTTGTGTTGTGCTGAGTAATGTTGTTTTGTGGTCTTGAGTGATGTGTTTCCTCCAGTCCTGCTCTACCAGCCTGATGCCTGTTTCACAAATACTCCGTTTGCAGTGTCTATGCAGTCGATCAAATATAATAGATGCACTTGTGGCGGTAGAAAAACAAAGTTCGATAAAGTGTGAACGCTCTAATGCAGGGGTGCCCACACTTTTTTGTGTGGGGTTCTAATTCAAATGACAAACTTAATGAGATCTACCAAAAAAAAAAAGAAAGAAAAGAAGCTTGTGGGGACCAACACATGTATCTTTATATTCATCTAATCTAATAATTAAATTTCAAAAATGTTCAATTATAATATTGTTAAATTTTAACATTACATTGAAAACACCCACAAGAACAGTAGATTACAACAGCCAGGGTGTGATCGGGAAAGGTCCACGAGCCAGGACTCGAACTCAGGACGCACGAAGCGCAACTGCGCTATATGCCGCGCTGCCCAAATGTTTATCTGAGTTGACAACTGTCACTTCTTTTAATTGTTCATCGTGATCTCATAAAGTTTTGTAACAATCAGTGAATCTCTAGATATTGCACAATCAGTAGGCTATATTATTTACATCGTATATACACTAATACGTATTTAAAAGATGTGCGATCTATCAGCATTGTAATCCGTTAACATGGGTGTGGAAAAAATATATGCACCGCATACGCACTGTGTTCAGTTTCCCGCGGGATCGCTGTCTTGGATGGTGATGTTGAGTGGTGTCCCTCCACACCATGTCTATGGGAAGGAATCAGGGCGTCTGGTGGTGACCCTCTCACTCACCCTTGCTCAGCTGAGTCACTCTTACCATAGTGAATCCCTGCTTAATATCTCTCACTGACAGTGAAGATCAATAGTGAAGCTTCGCTCGGTGGGTGACGGTTGGGGTCCAGTTCAGCTTCTCGTGGGAGTCTGACACGTGTTTGGGAGGTGTTGTGCTGAACTTGGTGAAGCTAGAAAGAGGCCAAAACCTCCTGTGCTGTGGTGCATGAGAAATAATAACAACAACAACAACAACAGTAATAATATATTTGCAAATAATCTGTGATGCAGTGACTAACAATGGGAGAAAAGAAAGTGGTTTGCCACCTGATACAGCTGGATACCAAAGAAGAACACAAATAATAAGAACTAATAAAGATTAAGAATATCAGAGAAAACTAAAAGAATAATGAGTAATTTAGTAGTAATAGTAGTAAATATAACATGTAAATAATAATTATAAATTGTATAATAATAAAATAAATAAGTTATATAATTACATTGTATAGTAAATAAAAGAAATATAATTGGCTTTTTTCAAAATAAAAAATATTACTAATTAAAAATAATTGATATTAATATGCTCAAACGTTTGTGTTTTTTAGGAGAATAGGAGATCACTGGAGACTCAGAGGTGAGACTCAGACTTGAGGTGAGTATAGGAGATTGCTGGAGACTTGAAGTGAGTATTGGAGATCGCTGGAGACTTGAGGTGAGTATAGGAGATCGCTGGAGACTTGAGGTGAGTATAGGAGATCGTTGGAGACTTGAGGTGAGTATTGGAGATCGCTGGAGACTTGAGGTGAGTATAGGAGATTGTTGGAGACTTGAGGTGAGTATGGGAGATTGCTGGAGACTTGAGGTGAGTATAGGAGATCGTTGGAGACTTGAGGTGATTATAGGAGATCGCTGGAGACTTGAGGTGAGTATTAGAGATCACTTGAGACTCAGAGGTTAGTGTAGGAGATTGCTGAAGACTCAGCAGTGAGTATAGGAGATCGCTGCAGACTTGAGGTGAGTATAGGAGATTGCTGGAGACTTGAGGTGAGTATTGGAGATCACTGGAGGCTCAGAGGTTAGTATAGGAGATTGCTGAAGACTCAGCAGTGAGTATAGGAGATCGCTGGAGACTCAGAGGTGAGTATAGGAGATCACTGGAGACTTAAGGTAAGTATTGGAGATCGCTGGAGACTCAGGTGAGTATAGGAGATCGCTGGAGACTCAGAGGTGAGTATAGGAGATTGCCGGAGACTTGACGTGAGCATTGGAGATCACTGGAGACTCACAGGTGAGTACAGGAGATCGCTGGAGACTCAGAGGTGAGTATAAGAGACTGCTGGTGACTTGAAAGAGAGTATTAGAGATCACTGGAGACTCAGAAGAGAGTGTAGGAAATCACTGGAGACACAGAGGTGAGTATAAGAGATCACTGGAGACTTGGAATTGAACAGGGAAGACTTCAATGAAGGTAAAATCACTTGAGGATCCTTTACAGGCACAAGGAGTGGTCTGAGAGTTCATAAGGGTGACCAGACAATGGGTGCTTCCCAAATGGAAGGACACTTCCTTATAGGGCTGCATATCTAAGATGCCACATCATCATGTTCCATCAAAGTATGTCTCGATGTCAAGGATCCTTAGTAGGCAGTCTAATTTACAATGGAAGCCTGTGTGGGGCAAGACTTTGCATTGGAATAAATGTTAAAATTTACAGTTTCAAAAGTATAACCATACATTATATGTGTTAACATAAAACTTTATGATAAAATGGTTATAAACCATATGAGCAACGTTATATTCATTTTTAACTGCTCTAATGACGATGTAAACCGGTAATTTTCACATGTCATGTGGATACTAGAAACGGACTGTCCTTTTTACATGTCACGTGCACTTGCTATAATAACAGTAAATAATGCATAACTGCTTGCAACTAACTCTAAATCAAAGCCCTAATCCTATAGTAAGTACATGTTAATTAACTTTACTCAGTATTAAATGTACAGTTACACTTGTAACAAGGACACTAAAATAAAGTGTAACCAAAAAATCCACTACAGTAATTACAAACGTAGATACACCTTACATTATCAGAAGTTCATCCTAGAACAGCAGTCCCACACATAAAGGGCAATTTAAATAACACATTTTTGTATAGAAGAATCAATAAAATAGTTTTAACAAAAATATGCGCTTTTAAATCTTCTGTAATCATGTACTCCATAGTTGTCTTTTGTAAGTTCATCAATTTTATGGAATTAACGTCTTTATTATTTGTCTGCTCTCTTAACAGTGCTGAGATTCTCCAAGATCAATACTTATAGTCTGCTTGGAAGACAAACAGCAGTATACTGGTAAAGTATTATGGATTTTAAGGGTTAGCTCACTCTGAAATGAGAACCGTTTTAACACTATATATAAAGATACTATGTGTAAATGAATGTGATGTGTTGTTGTTATTGTGTGTGTTCAGCCGTGGACGCTGGACAGCTCCATCAGCAATGACAACAGACAGGCTCTCTTTACACATCACACTGATTAACTCTCATTTTGTTCATGTTTGGATTTCACGTCCCATAATGATAAATGGATGTGATCATTCATTAAAAGCATGTGGTTGTTATTGTTGTTATTATTTTGCCAGTAAAAAAGCACCAAAGGTGGCATGGACCAATGAGAATACTAAAGTCAAAAAGTGAGCTCCCTTCTTTTATTTGTTTAAGTTCATGAATTTACCGTTCAAAAATTTGGTATATGTAAGATTTTTAAACACTAATAATCCAGCAAGAACACATAAGATTGATCAAACATGATAGTAAAGACTTGTTACAGACATTTCGTTTTTGAAGTAAACGCTGAAAATTCAGCTGTGCTGTCACAGGAATAAATGACATTTTACTATATAAAACTGTTATTTTAAATTCTAATAATTTGCAGGATTTCTGTTTTGCTGTATTTTTGATCAAATAGCCTTGGTGAACAATAGAGGAAAAAAACATTAAAAACCGACCCCAAACTTTTGAATGGTTGTGTGTGTGTGTGTGTGTGCGCACGCATGTTTGTGTATATATGTACACTAATTCATTTAGAATGTCTTTGTAGGACATGTAGGTAAAGAGTTCTGGAACACAAACTCATAGGGTTGAAGAGGAGAGGGATCTCTTTGAGAAAGGACTGGTATGATTTCTGAACACAAAGGAAACAGTTCTCTCTCTCTCTCTCTCTCTCTCTCTCATAAAAGGAATTAAATCGTATTTAGGCACTAGGACAGATCTACAGGTGAAGAGCTATGCTAGGCAGTACTTCAAAAATAAGGTATGACTTTATAAATAATATATTTTCTTTAGACCTTAAATATATTGCCACCTCTTCATTTGTTCGTAAAGTTGACAGTCTGAACTAATTTTGCATGTTATGATATTTATATGATATTTTTGATTGTAATGATGATATATATTTTAAGAGACTTATTGTGGGGTATACCATTATGGCCTTTCTGTCAATAAAAGGACTTCCTGCATGTTAGTTATACAATTATGACTTGACTGAATTTGGCAAAATATCACTTCTTGCTGTAGTGATAAATAAAAGATTACATAATAATAAAAAAGTAATAATAGTAATAAAAAAAATACATTAGCATTCCAAAATTTGGGGTGGGTAAGATTTTTTTTAATTTTTTTTTTATGTTTTTGGAAAAAGTCTTTTCTTCTCACCAAGGGTGCATTTATTTCATAAAAAAATACATTAAACACAGCAATATTGTGAAATATTACTTCAATTCTATTTTAAAATATATTTTATTTATTCTGTTTTAAAATGTCTGTGATGGCAAAACAAAGACTTTTTATTTTTAGCATCCATTACTCCAGTCTTCAGTGTCACATGATCCTTCAAAAATTATTCTAGTTTGCTGATTTGCTGCTCAAAAAACCATTTCTTATTGTTATCAATGTTAAAAACAGTTGTGCTGCTTAACATTTTTTAGAAACTACAATTCTTTTTTTCAGGATTCTTAGAATATAAAGTTTAAAAGAACAGCATTTATTTAAAATAAAAATGTTTTGTACAATTATAAATGTCTTTACTATCACTTTGGATCAATTTATTGTGTCCTTGCTGAATGAAAGTATTAATTTCTTTTAAAAATCTTCCTAACCCCATACTACTGAGCAGTATAGCAGACTGTTTAATAGGATTTCCTGCTTTTCAACAAGCCTGATAAAAAAATATCAGTATGCATATTCAGAATCGAAAGACATGTTGATATCTCATTATACGTAAAATGTATGCTTAATATTTTTTGAACATTGTATTTAAATAAAATGAGCTTAAAGAGTTTCTTTCAGTACGCATCCATTTATCAGTGGTACTAGTAGTCATTTTTTTCCTTTGTGTCTGAACTTAAGTCTTAAGGTGAAGATTCCTCCTCTAATGTGACTTCAGACACCACATTGGTCTCCTCGTTCCAGCCTTATGTCTCAGCCCTGACCAATGCTGTGCGCATCGAGCAACTTTCTGATGATGAAGATGTTGACATTGCTGACTGATTCTCCCTTCATCTCTCTCGCTTGGAGTTAAGCATTCAACTGCTTTTGGGTCCATTCTTCTTGAAAACCTGACAAATAAAGGCAAGCAATGTTTAAACCCGTGTAGTTTTCTGTAATTCAGTCTGTAAGTTGTATTCACTGTAAGGCAAAAAGCAAGATTATGTGATCAAATGGGCAAAAATGTACTTCTATGGACTACATTGTTACACAATACAGTGTATTTTTTTATTGCTATTATTACTGTTACTGTACTGTTACACTCATGCACTATTATTAGTGTAACTCCAGCTCACTATAGGTAAGACAGCACCGCTAGCAGATAGCTCTTGTAATGTGGACGTTTCATTAACTTGAGATCATTTGATTATTGTTCTTATTTTACCAAATAATGACATCTTTTGCAAACCAGTTGCAAATGCATTAATGTGTAATCTATTAAAAAATTTATCTGTTAAAGTTTACATTTAATAGTGAAATTTGTTTTTTTTAATGTGTTAATGATTGTTATTAAGCCAAAGTAGATCAATTAGAATCAATTAAATATATTTATCCTTTTTTGTATCATACACGCATAAGTATTAAAGTGCATTATTATTATTTTTAAAAACTGCCCAGAGATCAGTTAAAGTGCCCCTATTATGGATTTTTGAAAATTACCTTTCATGCAGTGTGTAACACAGCTCTAAGTGAATGAAAACATCCTGCAAAGTTTTAAATCTGAAAGTGCACCCTGTATAAAGTTGTCTCTCAAAAGAAAGAGTCGACTCTGAATCATTGAAACGAGTCGTTTTTAAAACGAATCTCAAGCCGTTTCATGTTGACGTCAAAATAAAACAGCATATTGGAAAAATGAATCGTTGAACGAATCGTTTGGGAGTCGTTGAGCAAATAAGGTAAAAATAAATAAAGTGTTTTTTGACCATGCATGCATGTCAACCTGTTGTTGGGGACTCCCAAAACCAAAATATGAACCTTTCATAACCCTTAGGGGCACTTTAAAACTATTAGACACGTTCATGGGTTCACCAGATCAACAGAGTCAAGTGGCGAACCGTCTGTATTTTTTTTTTTATAGTTTATTTATTGAAAAGAGAACACAACATTTACAAGGATGAGAGACAAAAAAAAAGGATTTGGAAATGTTTTTAAACTAAAGTTCAAAACAGTATTAGCTTTTGACTCAAATGCTTGAACTGATTAAATGTATACTTTAAAAGCAGCATTTAAAGCTTTGGTTGATGTTGAGGACTCTGGGGGTGTGTTCTTTTGACTCTTTTTGACAACCGAAATAACACCATCTCGGAACATCTTAACAGTGTCCTGGTTATCACCCAAAAAACCCAGCGACCGCATAAAACTCATACGCATAATGCATAATTACATCTTAGCATCCATATAACAACATCTTGACAAACACCACTTTTGCAAGGGAAAATAACGTATACTTTTTTCAGAGATGTTGTTGACTGGAGTAATGGCTTATATATATTCAGCTTTGCCACCAGAGGAATAAATGATATTGAAGTATATTAAAATAGAAAACTGTATATAAACGATAATTATTATTATATTTATTCTTATTATTGTTGTTATTTTATTTATATCAAAGCCAGCATCCATTTGGACGATGTATTATTCTTCACAGTTTATCTAGAGCTTGTGTTTGGTGTAATAAAAAGAGCAGACAATTTATTTCTCTTTTTATATTTGATTTCTGGAAATCAATTTCAGTTAGTTTTGGTTGGACCTTTATCCTCTCTGTGTATTCTCGCAGCGCGTTCTGTTTGTCCTAACCGGCCACTGTAGTTGATACGTCAGTGGCGTTTAAGATGGCGGCCACCTTGACGAGAGGTTTGTCAGGTATGAAATGTGCGTATTTAAGTCTTATGGTCAGGATACGTCGCTAAATATGAATACAGGATTCTATGGACTCTTAATGTAGGTGTGCATAAGAATACGCAATCAAAGTTTACTATGTCTGCAAAGTTACTGTGTGTAAAGGACGTTTGTGCACTGGAATCGATTCTCTTCGATGCAGTGTAACAATTTATTCCGTTTTATTCGACCTTTTATTTAATTCAGTCTTCTATTGTTCTACATCTCATTTATATGTCTTTCTTTAAATGTCTTTCTGTTGCATTATCATTACATCATTGTGGTAGAATGTGAAAAATGTGATGCATTACATTTGTCATCCTACTGCAAAATCTACCTTTACACAACACAAAACGTCCATACACTGTACTGTGTTTTATCAGTATGTATTGTGCTCATGTAGCTGCAATCTGTAAACTAGAGGTCTTTCTCCTCTGTTGATCAGGTTTGCTGAGACCCCTGTCGGTTTTAGGCAGAGACTGTCTCTCTTCTGCTGTCAGACTCACACAGACAGCTCGCTTCTCAGCTGTAGTGCAGAGACATGTCTCCAGACCACTGCCTGCTGTTCACTCCGCTGCTCCCCTCCAACAGACTGGCCTGCTCAATCGGTAAAACCTTCTCTATATATCCACATATTTGACAGTCTGTCTGTCTAAATGGATTTTATTCTGTTTAAGTCTATATTCAACCATTAAAGGAATGTTTCACCCAAAAATTTAAATTTTGTCATCATTTGCTCGTCAAGTTGTTCCAAACCTGTATGAGTTTCTTACTTCTGGGGAGCTCAAAAGAAGATATTTTGAAGAATGTTGGTAACCAGATAGTTGATGGTAGCCATTGATTGCCACAGTATGGAAAAAAAAATACTATGGAAGTCAATGGCTATCAACTGTCAAAATGTCTTTTTTTTTATGTTCAACAGAAGAAAGAAACTCCTACAGGTTTGGGACAACTTGAGGATGAGTAAATGACACAATTTTCATTTTTGGGTGAATTATCCCTTTACACCAAGGATGATAAAGAAATAATTTTTAATAATTATTCTAATTCTATTCTATCAGACACATCACAACTATAACAATAACAGAAACAATAGTGTGGGAATCACTTTTTAAAGGGCTGTTCATACCAAGAACAATAACTATATTAGTCCCTACACCAGTACAATATTTTGGTGTGTTTGCTCTAAAATGGCAACAGTTGATTGTTTTTTACGTTAAGAACTATATTAGTTGGCTAAGCAAAAATAACCTAACTGGCGATATTGTGTTTAAAATGTAATTAACTTGATATTAACTTTTTGTTTGAGTTATATAGCTATTAGCTGTTTTTAGCGTGAATATCTTGCAAGGCTTCCGGTTTCAGCTGCTTCCAGCTATTTTAGTTGTAACAGAAACACTCCGTTGTGCTGTTTAAAGGGGTCATATGATGCGATTTCAAGTTTTCCTTTCTCTTTGGAGTGTTACAAGCTGTTTGTGCATAGATAAGATCCCTGAAGTTGCAAAAACTAAAGTCTCAAATCCAAAAAGATATTCTTTATAAAAGTTAAGACTCTGCCACGCCCCCCTAAAATGACTCGTTCAAACACGCCCCCACATCTCTACGTCACGATGTGGGGAGATTTTCATAACACCACCCAAATGTATATGCAATGAAAGAAGGCGGAACTATTATTCTCGCTGTAGTATTGTTGCTGCCGCCGGCGCCATGTCCTGGAGACGCTGTTTCATTGTTAAAGCGAAACTACTTTGTTTGGGCTTCCAAAAGAGGACACAACTAGAAATCAGTGGTTAAGTTGTATTTACAACACTGTTCCAGAGCAGTACAACGCAAATATTCGAGTGTATGCAGCACATTTTACAGAGGACTATTTCCTGAACTTGGAAGCTATAATGCTGGCTCACACAAAGGCTGTTTCTATAAAGTGGGGCAATTCCAACTTTGCAAGGACAGTCTGGCGCTTCTGACTCACAGCCTGTAAGTACATTTCTGCCACTGATGATTCAAATGCGAGTTTTGAACTGTGTAGAGTAGTGCTTGTTGTTTGTCATTTCTCCGATCACAAATGCAGACATGGTAATGTTTACGCGGCGTGATGCAACGCGACGTATAAAAAGACAGTATAAGTCATTATAATCAGTAATTATGTCCCCACTGGATGCAACAAATGCCTCGTTTGTAATGTGTTTTATTGTTTTTGTGTGGTCGCGCCGTGAAACGCCATCACAATACGGTGTTGGGGGCGTAACATTTCCGTCTCACGCTTGAGGTATTCGGCCAATCACAATGCACTTGATAGCTGGCCAATCAGAGCATGCCTTGCTTCTCAGAACGATGAGCTTTGTAAAAATCGACGCGTTTCAGAAAGGCGGGGCTTAGAGGAGCAACAATAATGTACAGTGGAAAATGTGTTTTTTTAACTTTAAACCACATAAACACATTGCATTACACCAAATACACAAAATAATGTTCTTTTTAGCAACATCATATGACCCCTTTAATGTTACAGTTATTTTATATAAGGTTTCTTTACATAGCTGAGTTAAGGCTGCTCTGTGCCTGATCAAAATTCAGTGAAAATGTGTAATGTAGAATAAAAGCCTGCTCTGGCTCACCTCAGCTCCTAGTATCTAAACATATAGTTGTATCTGTGTAAATGCATTCATGCCACCTCTGAGCAGCATTAAACAATCTGTGTAAAGACACCTAAATGCCACTTCAGAAGTGCTTCTGCACCACCTTTGCAGTGTAAATTTGGTAATATTATTTAATGTTGTAATCGAACACACTGGCTTGTAGTGCTGATAGGTTTATTGTTTGTTACTGCAGTGTTATTCTTCTAGTTATTTACCAACAGCATTGAATATATCGGAAGTTCTCTGGAAATAACTTACTTTGATGTTAAAAAATAAGGTGGATAAAAGCAGACACATCTTCAAGCCTCAGAAATGTAGCTAATGCTATTTTTTTCACCAAATACTACATTTTTAAAACATTGTCTGCATTGCATGTTATGACTGAAAATGTCCTTATTTTCTAATGGTGACCTTTTCTGTTCTGCAGAGTAACGCCCCTCATCCCTTCATTGATGCTCCAGCCGGTCAGGAACTTAACATACTACAGTCTGAGGAGAGGCAAGAGGAAGTCTGTGAAGTCGGTTGTTCAAAGGTTTCTCAGGCTACACTGTGGCCTGTGGGTGAGGAGAAAGGTAATTTCCTGCTCACATGTTATTCAGAGCTGTCATACAATCATTTGGCGTCGTGTTCAAAATCCAGTCTGGTATATAAATAGTCCAGCCTACATAATACTGTAATGCTGTTGTTTTTAGGCTGGATATAAGAAAAAGCTGTGGAAGAAGTCAGCAGCCCGCAAGAAGCGCCTCAGAGAACATGTATTCTGTAATAAAACTCAATGTAAATTGCTGGACAAAATGACAACATCATATTGGAAAAGAAGAAACTGGTACCTCAATGACCCGTACCAGAAATACCATGATAGAGTGAACCTGAAGGTGTAAAACCCTCCTCACCTTACTCTGTTCAGTGTTCAAGCAAATAATGCCATAATACATGAAGTGTGTATGAGTTCACTATTTAAAAATATGTTGAGAATTCACGTGTAAATGCACCTGAATAAATTTTTCAATTACAATTTCATAAATTGTTTTCATTTCAAAGTCCACCTATTGTCTGAGACACGGCTCTGCATAAATATGGCAAGAATATTTAGTTATATTAGGAATTCAGAAATATTAGTTTTCTGGTGTTTAGATTGATTTTAGAAATGAATTCAAATAAAATTATTGATGAAACACTGATACACTCATAACAATTGTCTTATTATATAAACATATTTATTATTCTGTTGTGTTTATGAGTCCAACTTTTTAGCTGACAGGTGGATAATAAAATATGAAAAATTCTGTAATTAATCATATTTCAATAATATAAATTATACAATTAATTATTTTATTTGTAACTAACATTTAGGCCAAATAATGGAAGGAAATAAAAGTGAATTTTGCAGTTTGCAGATTAAATAAATCACAAGACATGTTTCACATTCACCTTTTAATTACTGAATGCCAATACATTTTTTAAACCGATATCATTTCACTCTTTTACATCAACTTCTGTCTTTTTCACTCAAGATTTATTCAATAAAGGACTTTGAACAATGAGGTACAGTATATTCTGGCCTGCCAGACATGACAGCTGTGGAAAATGGAAATACACTTTCCAATTAAAAATAATGGAGATGCTTCAAGCCATTATGATTTAAGAGGATAGTGAAAAGACATTTTGACTCCTAATCTGAACAACCTGGCACAAACAACTCAAAAATACATGACAGTTCAGTTTCAAATGGTTTTAACAGCCAGGACTTTTCTAGTCTTTAAAGGCACAGCCTCTACTTGAGTCCCTGAATTTAAAAACATATCTTCATCTGCCATGATTAAGCATGCATATGTAATGTCTCACTTTCATATTCAAAAATTGTCAATCCAGATGGTAGTCCAAGAGATTGATATTTTACACCATTTTGTTGATATTAAAATGGGTTATGTTCCTAAACAGCTGAATGACATAATACCTAAATCCACAACTGGTATGAAATTTCAAGGGTTGTGCCTTTAATGACCTGAATATTCAAAGAAGCAACAGTCAGCTGTTTATATATGCTGTAAAAGGCCAAAGATGGTTCCATACAGAGCACTTCAAAATCCTACCATTTCACTGAGAAAATGCTGCATTTTAATCTCGCTATAACCACAAAGCCAACTAAAAGAAAGCCAACCAGATTATCACTGTTCCAATGACTTTTTTAGTTCACATTGTAGATAATATAATCACAAGTCTAAATAAAATTGTGGTAAAATGACAAAAACAGTTCCTGAGCCAGATATTTTGTCAGTGAAGTTTGATATAACCATTTGAACAGCTACAAGATCTCAAATACATGAATTCTGTCATTTGACAAAGCGTGTTTATGAGATTAGGATTGTCTTTGTTCTCACAGTATAAAGCACATTGTGAAAAGCTTTCTAAGTATAGAATGTTCTAAGATCCAGCTATGTGTTTTAATAGTTACTCCAACACTCTCGACTGTGAACAGGAATGATACAACAACAAACTGTGAGTTTCTCAGTGATACATGCTAGTCTAATTGCACAGTGTTTTCAGACATTTGTTTCTCCTCATATGATTAAATGTGCGACTGCTACAGAAGTAAAACGACTACACTGACTGAAGGACCCGCTTTGTGTTGTACCAAATCACCACTAATGCCAGCTCAACTCTGATCAGGTACTTTAATACTGAACACGTTCAGAAAGTGGAGGCCAAAAATGTGAGACACATTCAAACTGTCAATGTGAATACATGCAACATCAAGCAACTGAAGAGGTTTAAGAAGCCAGCTAAGAAATAACAGAAAATATTCCATATAAATGACTTCAAAATCACTTGATCAATCAGTGCTGCGTTTTGAAATGATAAAAAATACTGTACAAGCCTAATATTTAATGAAGGAAAGTAAGAATGTCCATAAACAAATATCAATCTAACTACCTCTTTGTGTCTAGGAAAGTTTTTAGTGCATTTTTAACAAGATGGTTATTGATTAACTTATATATATATATATATATATATAAAGTTACAGCACAATATTTTAAGTTTATGGCTGACCTAATTGAAAGTTTCAAAAAACTGTAAAATCCATTGCACTTTGTCCGTCTATTTTAAATCACAAATCAGGTATTGTGGTTAATATCTTTTTTTGGTTCAACTACAAGCTTGTATTAAAAAATCCCTCTCTACAGATGATCCTTTGCTTTGTTGATATGTAAATCATGAAATAAATGCAAACACACCTACCACATCAGTGCAGTACTTTTCACTAAGAAAGACTGATTCTGATTCTAAAACACTTTGCTACTCAGTAGTTGTTGAGAGTGCTTTGGGCAACCTGAAATGAGTGCAGTCCCCTTAAAAATAAAGTATGTTCATAAACAGTAAGTACAATGACTGTATGCAGTGGTTAGGGTTGGGTGCATGCATGCGTTTGTTTCTCCCAAAATCATACCAAGAAATCAAACAGTCTACACTCAAACATACCATAAATATATACAAAACAAGTTTAATAACCCCCGAAGAGTCTCAGAGCAGCAGTATGTACACGAACATGTTACCTAAATGAATCCCCTCCCCCTTGAGTGTCAAAGATCAGAAGCGAAAGGTTGCGCATTGCTTTGGTTACCTCACTACAGAGCAAGGCTGCTTTTGAATATTTGAACATTTTGGCTGCATTCCTTTTTTTTTCTCTGCCTTCTCTTGTTGCATCTCCTCATGTTGCAGGTAAGACAGCTAAAGCGCTCTCGGAGCATATGCACAGTCACATGGCTTCAGTGTCCGAAGAGAGGGAGTTCTTTGATCTGGATCGGGTGACGGGTCTTAGGGTTCTAGGAGGAGGCTGAGAGAGAAAGAAGGTCAAATCAGAGAGCAATGCAAACTTCATATACTTCATGTTTACTGTTCACAAATAAACATGATCAAAAGATCAGGTCAATATGAGCAAGGGCATGTATATTTCTGTGACGTGTCAGTCTAAGGAAGGGCAAACACGATTTGAGAATGCTTGACTGAACATGCTCTGTGTACAAAGACCTGATTTTAGTCAGTTAGGTTGGTTGTATTTGTGGTATGGTCAAGGGTTAAACTGGTCCACTAGCTATGGTTCATAAAAGAATAAAATGATGTACACACAAAACAAAAGAAAAAACAAATTGGATGAGACACAGACAGTTAATTAATGCCCCATTCTATTTCTGATATACTCTACACATTTTCGCTACTACTGACAACAGGACAAAATGCATTTTGAACTTTCTCTTTGATATGTTAATGTAGAGAGCCTCAAGCTGTTGTGATGCGACAACAGTCCAGGCCAGTGTAGATATGTAATCCCAGTAAAAAATAAAAAGGTAATTGTGAAGTTTATTTATA
The DNA here is from genome assembly GCA_021397915.2 of Tor tambroides. Classification (NCBI taxonomy): domain Eukaryota; kingdom Metazoa; phylum Chordata; class Actinopteri; order Cypriniformes; family Cyprinidae; genus Tor; species Tor tambroides. The sequence goes on from JAFVLL020018845.1 coordinate 47,801, forward strand.
GATTTTTTAAATCAATATAAAGTGATTGTGAGATATAAAGCCAGAACTGAGTGATGAGATTAAGAGAAATAAAGTCACAATTGTGATACAGTCACAATTACAAGAAATGAAGTCACAATTACAAGAATTAAAGTCAAAATTACAAGAAAGATGTTGCAATTGAGAAACAAGTAGTAATAATTACAAGAAATAAAGTCTAAATTGTGGGATATAGTTACAATTACAAGAATTAAAGTTGAAATTACAAGAAAGATTTTATAACAAAGTCGCAATTACAAGAAATAAAGTCAAAATTGTGGGATAAAGTTACAATTACAAGAATTAAAGTTGAAATTACAAGAAAGATTTTATAACAAAGTCGCAATTACAAGAAATAAAGTCAAAATTGTGGGATAAAGTTACAATTACAAGAATTAAAGTTGAAATTACAAGAAAGATGTTATAACAAAGTCGCAATTACAAGAAATAAAGTCAAAATTGTGGGATAAAGTTACAATTACAAGAATTAAAGTTGAATTACAAGAAAGATGTTATAACAAAGTCGCAATTACAAGAAATAAAGTCAAAATTGTGGGATAAAGTTACAATTACAAGAATTAAAGTTGAAATTACAAGAAAGATGTTATAACAAAGTCGCAATTACAAGAAATAAAGTCAAAATTGTGGGATAAAGTTACAATTACAAGAATTAAAGTTGAATTACAAGAAAGATGTTATAACAAAGTCGCAATTACAAGAAATAAAGTCAAAATTGTGGGATAAAGTTACAATTACAAGAATTAAAGTTGAAATTACAAGAAAGATGTTATAACAAAGTCGCAATTACAAGAAATAAAGTCAAAATTGTGGGATAAAGTTACAATTACAAGAATTAAAGTTGAAATTACAAGAAAGATGTTGTAATTATGTAACAAAGTCACAATTACAAGAAATAAAGTCACAATTGTAGGATATAATCAAAATTACAAGAATTAAAGTTGAAATATCCAAGAGAGATGTTGCAATTATGAAATAAATTCGCAGTTATGAGATATAAAACTGCAATTACAAAATATATTCACAATTACAAGTCTTTGTGGAATATAAAGTCAATATGAGAAATTATGTGAGAAAGGTCACTTTTGTAAGAAAACTTTAAATATACAAGGAAGATGTTGTAATTGTGAAACAAATTGACAGTTGTGAGATATAAAACTGCAATTACAAAATATATTCACAATTACAAGTAAATTCATTGTGGAATATAAAGTCATTGTAAGAAAAAAGTTACAATTGTGAGTACTGTAAGTGCTCCTAGGAGCTCTCAGGAGAAGTTTTACATTGTAATTCTTTCTAAATGTTTTATTGTAGTAGTGTGTGTTTAAATGCTACTCTTGTCCTTCCACACATCTGCATGATCTTAACTACAGGAATATTGAAATGAATCAAAGTATGACATTATGGCATTCTTGCAGTCATTGTTACATGACACTCAATGTTGGAGTCGCAACAGTGCTGAACATTCTCCATTTATAGACAGTTACAGTGAAGTGATCTGAGAGATGCCTGTGTAGCTCTTCCAGAGTTATTCAAGTCAATAATTTTTAGTCTTAGGTGCACTGAGTGTTTGGTTTCAAGGCATGGTTCACATCAGACAAATCTATAAGCAGCAAACTCAGTTCTTTACAGGGCAAGGCTACTCTGACCAACATCAAGTCAAGTCACTTTTATTTCTATAGTGCCTTATACAATACAACACAGATTGTGTCAAAGCATCATGATTTAATCATGCTTCTTTCTATTTCTTAAGCATAATCATATGCAATATTTGCATGTTGATTATTTATCCTGAAACAAGCTTTTCTTTTAAATCGATAAATCTTCTATCCAGTGGTTTACTTAAACTTCCCAACCTGGCAACCATGTGCACATGCACACTATATTCTGCTCAAATAATAGTGTAATACAGTCTGTTTTCTTTCACGTGGTCATTTGCACCGTTCGCGATGACTCAATTTGCGAGCAAACCACACAAGTTGAAAAAATCAGTTTTAAACAGCAAGATATAATAAAAATAAAGGTTAATAAATCAAACATTATACTCTTAAAAAACCAAAAGGGGTTTTCGCAGTGATGCTATAACATTTCCATTCCTCTCAGTGAACAGTTCTTACTTCTTTTTTCTTAGTGTGACATTTTAATAATCTAAATAACCTTTTTCAACTATAAAGAACCTTTTACCAGCAGAAAAGATCAATAATAAGAGACAATAACAAAAAGTTATTCAATAACAAAAAATTGTTGGCTAAGTAGTTAGCATTTTCAAATCTGACCTTTTGGGAGAATAAGCCTTTATTTTATTTATGTTCTAAACAAATACACTTGTGTAACAATGTCTCTCATCCATCAAAGAGTCTTGAATCCTCTTTCCCTGCCATTTTAGACAGCCACGTCTCTCCTATGACTCAGCGTAACCGAATGCTAGTTGTGACCTGAGGTGAGAGTGCCAGACTCACTCAACAGACTCGCTCAGCTGACTCTCGCCAGTAAACAGCAGCATTGATTAGTGATTTAGTGGGTTAGTCACAACAAGCTAAGAGGTTAGCTCATTGCAGCCAGGCAAGTCAGCAGGTAACCATCAGAAAACAGGGGTACCTCAGGGGCACGCCTCTTAAATCTGAATTGGACTGAACCAGATGAGGCAAATTCCTCCTTCTCCTCAGGCTCCTCTGAGGCTGATTTATCCTGGAAGGACTCAGGAGGGGAAAGCAGTGGAGTCGTGGGCTCAGGCTGAGGCAGAGTGGGCTGGGCTGGGGCTGGGGCTGGGGCTGGGGCTGGGGCTGGGGCTGGGGTGGGTGTCAGCGGACCAGGAGGCTCAATGGGGGCATATTGCTCCAAGTTCAACATCTCATATTCGGTCATGTCAAAATCATGGCCTGTACCATGACAACACCACATCAAAACACAAATTATGACTCCAACTGCACTTATACTCTCTACTCTGAATATATTTTAATATTGAGCCAAAGTGTTTTTACATCCATTATAAATGGAAGACTCGAAAATCATGTAAAGCTGAATGACAGAAACTGTTGTGTTACTGTAGTTAGTTTTGACACTATGTGAAAGACAATGCTGCTAAAAATGATTGGTGCTGGGGAAAACAACTTCCTTCTCCTCAGGAAAGAGATTCTGATACATTTTGTCGTTCCTAAAGTTATGTTTTCAAGTCTATAACTGGAATAGGAAAGGCCTGTTTAATCCTAGCTAATCACTTCTTGTACTAGGGGAAAATATAAAAAAGAAGAATGATAATTAAAACTATAATAATAACTATATTATAGTGTCCACACCAATGGAAGATAACGTTCTGTTTATGATAAGTGTGTGCTATACTTATTTTGTCTGCCACTTAATACTGCTCAAGCTCTGTACAGTCGGATGGATTTTGATAGCTATCAATGTATTTAGCATTCATCAGCTGAATCTAAAATTGCTCTAAAAAGTCATTCTCTCGTCATTGTTCCTTTGTAACCTTATTGTACCGGGTCGTTCACACAGAATGCATTTTGTGACGCAGTACACTGGAATAGGAAAAAAATGCAAGTCTAGAGACTTGTTTTTTTTTAAAGTTAACATTTTTGAGAGACGCACTGGAAAAGACACGAGTGCAATGATGAAACATATTGTTCAAGTACATTTTTACATAGAAAAATGGTGGAAAAGCAGTAGAGTTTAATGCTAAACCACTTTCTGTCTGAGCGGCCCCTTATAGTGTGGACTTCGGTATTCTTAGAGAATTATACTGATTATTAAAACTTTATATTTATCGTTACAGTTATCCTCCCCGGTGTGAACAGGCCTTAAGTCTTATTATTTGGTTGTTATATATTTATGAATATAGACACATACAGTATGATGGAATGATAATAACAATGCTTATTTTTCAAAGAAAAGTTCCAAACTCATATGACTTTCCTTTATCTGAGGAACAAAAAAGGAGAGCTTTAGCAGAATTGCGTTTAGCTCAAGTGAACAGGAAATGAATAAAAAAAAACACACAATAAAAATAGGTTTACCATCAGATTTGCCATATGTAAATGTATGCAGACATAAATGAGATCTGAGAGCTAGAGTGGGAGTGACAATTTCATTCTGTTCCTTAAGCCATTTCATGATTACAGAGCACTTGGAATGTTGCAGACAATTTGTGTGGGTACTTTTTTGGTCCTTTTCTACATTATTTTTGAAGCAATGACAACCTGTTGTCATGCACTTTAATTGTATGGAAAAGAGCAGCAGGAACATTCTGCCAAATATCTTGTTTTGTGCTCCACGAAGAAAGAAACTCATACGGGTTTGAAACAACATGATTTTTCAGGTGAACGATCCGTTAAGAGAAATACATGCTTCTCTATGATCCTTTCAATGAATCACAGTAATGCGCAATAGGTAAAGTCTAGAGAATAATAAACAACTTCCTAATCAAACATTTACCCAGGACACTGGCAGGGCTACAATGCTCAAGTTAAGAATTAATTGCATGTAAAGGATGATTGAGAGAAGCAGCTAAACCAAACAGGATTAGCAGAAATCTGATAGTAGGATCTTCTTCAAAGGTTTAGGAGAAATACAGCACTGATCACTCAGCTTGGCTTTGCTTACCCTTGCTGTAACCAGTCTCTGATTTGCTGCGCATCATGGTGCGTGTCCTGTGCTGCGCGGCTGCAGGTTGAGTAGTTACAGAACTTGCATTCTTTGCCTGGCCCTCTTCCTGGAAAGATGACAGGTCCTGCATGCTGAAGCTGCGGAGTCGCTCGGACAGAACGCCCTGGCCCTGGATCGAGAACATGGAGAGTCAGATGGAACTCCTTAAGATGGTCTAAATACTGTCATGCTGTGTTTTAGACTATCATTAACAATCTGTTTTGTTTATACAAAATTAGCCTGAAGATGTGGAAGTATGTTTTGTTTATGCCATCTGCTTAAATTATAATAAGACATAAATATAGTAAATATTAACTTCAAAAGAAACACATTTTATCTAAAATAAACTAACAACCAGTCAATATGGAACATGTTAAAATACACCCAAAAGTGATATATCAAATGATACTTTTAAGCAATAAATCCCATTTTCTTTGGAGTTAGAACTACTGGATAAACATATCAAGCCTAAACTCATATTTTTGACATCTTTTTAATTGATATTCAATTCATTATAGAAGTGGAATCCTGTTACCCCATGATTTTCCCCTATTTAAAAAAATATAAAAAATTGATCAATAAAATGATGACATCTAATAATTACCATCATTTGGACCCATTATTATTGTTACCAGATTTACTGAAAGAAGAAGAAGTTGTTTAGTTCTCTAGTTTATTGAAAAAATTATGTTATAAATATCTACAAACCAATATTGTTCCAAAGCCATTTTGTCCCAAAGTAGCTAGCCTTTGCTGAGAGCTTAATTTAGGCTAAATTTGCATCACTGTTACCATTTTTATTTGATAAAATTGTATTTATTTGTTTGTTTATATATTATTTATGCATGCACTTATGTGTATTTATTGTTTACTGCTAGACAAAAATGAAACCACTCAAATCTATATGCAGATTTGGGTAATTTTGGTAACATATTTTGGTAACCAAAAACTTCAAGAGCTTTAAGCCTTTGTACCATTTTCGTGGAAAGTGCCATTTCCTCTAACAGTATTAGATTAGTACCTTAGAGGCAGCCATTACTGCAGCTGTTGCCGCCACATTCAGGCCTTTCCTTCCAAAATGCACCAGGGTGTCGTAGCTTTTATCTTTTGCTTGGCAAAGGTATTCATCGATGTCCTAAGAAAGAGTTATAAAGAACATTTCACATCAGCTGTATGAAGAATGGTACTGCTCCATCCGTTGTACACTTTCAGATCAACACCATTTATTTGAACAACTTTCTACGAGTTTTCGTTTTCTCTTTGTTATCAGTGTTTTGTGTTTGTCATATCCATATGCCCTCCTGACGAATTTCCTGCCCTAAGAATAAAAAGCAGAGGAAAGACTGTGGAAAATAACAGTACAATTTCCTTAACACCACTCATCCTCGGTCAACCAGGGAAATCAACTCAAAAAGGTTACAGGAAAAGGAGTCAAATGTTCTTCCTCCTGGACTCCAACAATTCAGTTTCTTGGCATTATAAAACACTGGTCAGCTGAGATTCTCCACAGCTGTTAAAGGAACACTCCACTTTTTTTGGAAATAGGCTCATTTTACAACTCCCGTAGAGTGAAACAGATGAGTTTTACCGTTTTTGAATCCATTCAGCCGATCTCTGGGTCTGGCGGTAGCACTTTTAGCTTAGCTTAGCATAGATCATTGAATCAGATTAGACCATTAGCATCGCGATCAAAAATGACCAGAGAGTTACAATATTTTTCCTATTTAAAGCTTGACTCTCCTGTAGTTACATCGTGTACTAAGACCAGCGGAAAATGAAAAGTTGCGATTTTCTAGGCTGATATGGCTAGGAACTATACTCTCATTCTGGCGTAATAATCAAGGAAATTTGCTGCCGTACCACGGGTGCAGCAGGCGCAATGATATGACGCAGCCTCTGAAAGTAGTCCCCAGCTCAGTAGCCTATGATATAGCTGGGGACTACTTTCAGAGGCTGGCACGTCATATCATTGCGCCCTACTTCACCCATGTGATATTCTTTATTATGATTATTATAATTTCGATATCGATTCTAAAACTATATCATTTGAAAATCTTTGCTTTACTGTTTTTCATGGTCGTACGATCTCCATTACACAGGGAGAGTCAGCTTTTTGAAAATGGAAAAATGTCATAGCTCACGGTTTTTTGATGCTGCGTTGTAATGTAAAGATCGACTTCGTGATCATAAGCTAAGTGAAAGTTTTGCCACTGCAATTTGAAATTAATGATGGATTCAAAAACGGTAAAACTCATCTGTTTCACTCTACGGGAGTTGTAAAATGAGCCTATTTCCAAAAAAAGTGGAGTGTTCCTTTAAGGATGATGTTTGCTAGTTTGTTTAACATTTAGAATATCTATTATTAGTGAAAATACTTTAGTGTCTTTAAATATAGACAGGATAAAAACAAATAGATCATCACAAAGGAAAATTCACATCAAATACTGTACCTTCTCCTTAGAGGACAGTGTAGGGTGGACAAATTTTCTATACAGCACACTGGATCCCTTTGTGTACGGGGAAAGTAACCACACTACAAAGGCGATTTTGAGTTCATAGTAGAATGGGAGCCTTCGAAAGCAATAAAAAACAATAAATGACAATCATGCTGGTTACTGCCCACATGCATCAGCAGAAATAAAAATATGAGTAACTCCTAACGAAAGGATATGATGAGAGCAATGGCACATTGTACTCACCAGCACAAAAAGATATCAGTAATCACTTCAGCTGTAGTAAAAAGTGCAAATATTATCCAGTACATCATCCATTTCACCTGTTTGAAATGAGCAGAAAGGTAAGTTTACAGAATCAGCAGGCAAGATTAATGAGGTTAAGGTGAATATTTCAGAGTTGTACTTACATATTCTCTCACATCTTTCGATTTAACAGCTTTATACGAGGAGTACGCCGGGTAAAGGGTACCAAATATAAGCCTGTGAAAATTGCAAAAAAAACATGCTTAAGATAAATAAGTGGAAAACAATTGGAATAGGTCGAGAGTATTTTTTCAAAACAAGTGTATCTGACATACACACAGTTTTATATGTTGTATTTTAAAATATATAATTTTGTTTCATTAAATTATAATTTCTGTTGGCCAAACAACAGTATGTTCCCTTTTTGTTCTTTAATGAATTATTACATTTCACAGTTGTTTAATAATAAATAGAATAGCCAATAAATAGAAGTACTCTAAATGTTCTAAAAATAGCTTATAATACATTTAAGTAGTTTTTTACACATTTCATTTCTTGTTTACTTAATATTTTATCGCAATTTGAAATATCAAATGTATTTTGTTCATAGATTAGTGTCAATATATAGCAAGTTTTATCTGTGACAACTTACCCCAAATAGTGTATACTCCAATGTGGTTTAAATTAATTTATGTGATTTAACTGATTTGAATTTTTTTATTTCCTGGCCAATAATAGTGTGTTATTGACATTCAATAATACACTTATTTTGAGAAGATATTCACTGAATGCAGCAAAATACAGCAAGGTGCTCTTTTTATTACCTAATCTGTGCATGTACTCAAATCTCTTCAGAAAACAGTTAAGGTTGGGTTTATTTCTCACAGAAATTACGGACAAGTGTTATATGATTTTAATATTACAAAAGAACATAACAATGGCCACAAATAATTCCCATCTCGCCCACCACTTCCCTGAAAGGAAACCGCTCCACTCCCTTTCCATTATTGATATTTGAGATAACGGCCCTTTAGTAGGCCTGGAGTCTGATTTACTCAGCCCAGAATATTATTCTTTCAGTTCTTGCCTATTGTAACGCCACTGTCGCACGTAAACAGGTGACATATCTGCACGACCCCGTTTATGCTCCAGGTTTACATTCTGCATGCTTGATAAAAATAGACTCGACAAGTGAACGCTGGTCGAGGGCGCAAACAAAAGATCAGAAGCAAATGGGACGGAACGAATACCGTTCACACTGCTGTATGGGTTAAATGGGTGATTGGAAAGTGCTAGATAACCAAAAGAAGTGCCCTGCACCTGTGTTTAAGCATTTCAGTTTAGCACTATTCCAGTGTCCCCTCTTTCTCCAGCCCAGCAACAGCTGCGCCTCTGACCCGATCAAATGACCAAATCCAGAGCCACCGCGACACCGTCAGGAACCCACAAAACAAAACATTTCCCAATAAATAGAGCCCACTGCACACTATCTAGGGCACGCCATGCAAAAACGCCCGTTTGTTGTCTATTTTTAGACTCTTCACACAGCTAGTTTACAGCACAAGTGTTGGCATATGTGCAATGTCATCGGATATTGTGATCTAAAATGAATTGAACGGCTATTTAGAGATTTTGCACGCACAGCAAGAGGATTGACTGAAGCGTTAACCAAAAAAAAAATATGTAAAAGACATTAAGCGGGATAAATCAAAATGCACACGTAAAAGAAATAAGTCAATGAAATAATATAAACGTAATGAAAAATGAACCAAATAGAAACCCTTGCAAATACATCAGTGAACATCAGCTGGTTGACCATCCCATTGTCTTTATGACACATCAAAGACCTGCTCTACTGTACGATTCCAAACAATGACTCAATATTAACACCCTACATTGTGCATTTCCACTAAATTCAAGATTCTGCACTTAAAAGTGTTACATAAAATGAATTGCTTCAAAAACTGAGCTACATAATTCACCGTGGTGTCAGATTTTGGAGAACCATCAATATCCATTAGCTTGCAAGTGTACAGTAACCTAAGGTAACCTTTATAATAGCCTTTCAACATGTAAAAAACAAAATATTCAAAAGACTAACCAGGACGAATCGGGCCTGATACATAACCATATGTGATTTCATTCTGCCTAGAATTAAGAGGTGCCCTAGAAACCCTTGCGTTATCGCTTTAAAAAAGCTGGAAAACAACATATAAAGATTACGCTCTGAATTTTCATGCAACAAACTGAATATGCTTTACAAGATCAGAATAAAGACTTACACCACAAGCCTAGAAATAATCCAGGAGACCATTGCGCTATGAGAGCGGCGTGTTGTCAACAGGGAGGAGTTTCCTTCGAGACTGAAGTCGGCATTTATCGTCTGACAGACGAGTCAGCGCAGGCGCTCTGCTCTGAACATGTGGGTTATAGATAATGGACAAAAATAATAAACATAAGGGACAAAAATAATATACGACCCATAAGCTATTGGGTGGGTTTGAAAACCTAGCGAGCTGCCTACCCAGACAGTATTTTCATGCGCCTCAAATGCTGTTAAGGTAGACAGCTGTCACATGATGCCCAAAAATGTTGCCTGTAGGTTTCTGACATCAAAACTGTACACAACAAATGAACTCTTTTACATAATCTTCTGACAACAAGCTGCAAAAGCATTCCGTTTGAATCATACTTATAAGGTTATAATACTCTAAACTCGCTTATTTAAGCTCAGACGCCTGTCTTTGTGAAATAAACAGAGCTTCTATAGAGAAGTAACCTAGATTCAGTCAAAAGATCAGGTTTCCTTGACAAAGCTGTGGACAGAGTCAAAAGGAGAGAGACTGAGGTAGGTAAAATAACCCTCTGAGAATCCCAAAAGACCCTGCTAAAGCAGCCAATTATAATACACCCTGCTAAAAAAAAACAATAGAAGCCCAATAGAAACCATCACAGAAATTCCAATGGTTTCCATTAAAATACCATTATGAACCATTAGCTTTTTCAAGTAAAACCATTACAAAATTCCTTTTTGTAGTGTGTTTTGGGCATTTTCCCAATAGGATTTAACATCCCACCAATAGAATCCATCACATACCAGTAGACACCATTATAGTTTCCATTAAAACCAATACAATTCCTGTTATAACCATTAAATCCATTACATTTTCTATTGTGTTTTGGGCAGGGTTCTATTGTTTTTTTTTTCAGCAGTGAGGTATATTTCTGTGTTACTGTAAAAACCCTAATGCTATAGTAAATTATAACTTGTACCAGATTTTAACAGATTACAGTACAACATTGCTTTCATCAGTGTTGTGAAATGTACTTTTTGCCTGTAAAATTTTATTAGTGTTATTAACATATTTTTCCAATATACAAAACACAGTTTTGTGCAGTTGTGAATGTTTTTCTACAACAGCAAAGGTCTGAAATGAAGCAAAATAATCAGTTTGGTTCATTCAGATTATAAATGAGTCAACATACTGAGCCTGGATCTGTACAATTTATGCCAAATTAGCAGATATTAATTGGTCATGCCAAAACTAATTATGGATCCAGAATGCACAAAGAGTAGTTGTTTCATATGTAGACATATTAGAATTATAGCAAACTGACTATTCAGCTGACCAATATTAAAATATTCAACTTAAAATATAACATTGGTCTGGTTGAACAAACTATAACATAAACTACCAGCCATTTACATCATTAGGAGAACACCTGTTCGACGACTTTACTTACAAAATAACAATGCAAACAGATATATTTTTATGTTCAGTATTTTTACAAGATTTACAAGTAATGGCTTCCATGAATTTGTCCTACTCAGTAAAAACCAATTTACCAGATATAGGAAAGAACTATTCACTTAGCTCAAATAAGGCTTGAAATAAAACTGCAAATTTGACAACAGAGTCAAAACAATTACGACCAACACTGATATGACACCACTGCACATTAGATTCTTGGACAAGCTGCTTAACTATAGGCATAGATTCAAATGAGTGGAGTCAGAATATCTAGAAATAAAATGGGCTTGAGTAAAAAGTGAATGATTTGAAAAAAAAAAAAAAAGCCATCCACCTGCTACCATATAACAACTAAATATCTGACTTCACTGTTCTTTATTATGTCATATAGAGTTCACTTTATGTCAATATCTATTATCCATATAGCTATGTTTATTTTATGTGAAGTCCGAATTTAGTGCCAATTTAATGTGCCAAAGTGCCTTTATAGGTAAGAAAAGCTACAGAGGAAATATGTTGTCTATGCCTATAGAGCTCAAGGGTAAAAAACACAGGTCTTTTAGCTCCTCAGCGCTGCTAGCCTGGACTGCATCTCCTCGATATCTTCTTCTTCCTCTTCTTCCCCTTCTGAGGCTGCCGTGGCTCCAATCGGCACTGGATCAGGCAGGGCATCTGTGACTTTGCTGGGAGCTTTTCCAAGTGCACCTGTTATTAAACAAAGCAATAGTTCAATACAGCAATACATCTTTATTTTTTTTTTTTTGTTTTTAAAGTGGTGTGTGGCCAAGTATGGTGACCCATACTCGGAATTTGCAAACAAAGCACCGTTTCCATCCAACGAGTCAAAGAGAACAAAATCGTCACTTCCTGATAAAATGGCACTGATTCTAATCATTTTCATATATGTGACCCTGGACCACAAAACCAGCCTTAAGTGTAAATTTTTCGAAATTGAGATTTATACATCATCTGAAAGCTGAATAAATAAGCTTTCCATTGATGTATGGTTTGTTAGGATCGGACAATACTTGGCGGAGATACAACTATTCGAAAATCTGAAATCTGAGGGTGCAAAAAATCAAAATATTGAGAAAATCGCCTTTAAAGTTGTCCAAATGAAGTTCTTAGCAATGCATATTACTAATCAAAAATTAAGTTTTAAGATATTTACGGTAAGAAATTTACAAAATATCTTCATGGAACATGATCTTTACTTAATATCCTAATGATTTTTGGCATAAAAGAAAAATTGATCATTTTGACCCATACAGTGTATTTTTGGCTATTGCTACAAATATACCCCAGCGACTTAAGACTGGTTTTGTGGTCCAGGGTCACATATGATAAATTACTTGTGCCTCAGAGCGAGCAGGCGAAACACAATAAATGTGGTCGTTGCTTTCGGAGGTGGATACCTGCTGTTTGGGAACGCAGTCGTGTAAGACTATTATACAGAAATACTTTGATAACAGACTTTGCTCAGACATTTCAGAATGACCAAAACAACATTTCAGATGCTGTGCAATGAGATCAGTCAAGTTATCCCTTCCCATCATGCAAAGACACATGACTTTTTTGATGCACATTGTGGAATTTATTTGGTAAATGTGTTTCCATTGTAGTTTATGCACATTTTTTCTTAGCAGATAAAAACTTTATCCTACTCAATTGTGCGCATAAGTTTTTTTTATGTGCATTTTTAGAATTTATGCACATCTTGGCGTTTCTATCCAGCGGTTTTTAATGCGATATTCCAAAATGCGCAGAAAAATTGGTAGATGGAAACATAGCTTATGAATGCATAATGATAAAATGTTTTGTGCGGTAATAAGAGAGATGAAATGGCCTTTGTTAAACAAAACAAACAACAAAAAATGGCAGCTGTTTTTTTTTACAGTCCAAAAAAGAAAAAAAAAACAACAACAACACAAAAACTTATATTTCATTAACTGATATAAAATTAATGTACCAACTTACTGAAGTACTGAAAGTAAATAAAATGATTGTTAGGGTATGTTTTATAAGAAAATACTATTTCATAAAATTTCATGTCTAATAAATGTGCTACCTGACGTTTCTTTGTAATTATTTGTGAAATTTACTAGCAATTTCTGTGGGAAAATTGTTTCACCACTTAATTTTTGCAGGAGGTAATGTTAAAAACACATGTAGAATCAAAACAAGTATCTTTTCCAGAAGCTGAGGTACATACATCAAACTGACATTAAAATAGCGCATTAAATATTTAACTATACAAGATATTTACTTAATGTACATAGCTACTAAGAAAAACAGTTAAAAAGCATCAAATATGAACTGTCACACAGTGAAATCTGGGAATGTCAAATTCTTTTTCACTTCCAAAACTGTAATTGTAATAGTATTGTAAAATGTCATGAAATGTTCCATTATTAGATTTATTAGTTTTTCACTGTATGTATTAAGGCAACTTCCTGTTACCCAACTGACAAGTTTTTACCGCATTTTTACATCTTTTATGATCACTTTTTGATAGTGCGGGTGATGGTTATGTGGTTTCTTACCGGCTGTAATCTCAAAGAGGATCTTGTCAACCTCAGCCTCTGCTGCTTCCTCCATTTCCTCCTCATCGTCCATCCCTTCCAGTGTATCCTCCAGCATCTCCTCTATGATTCCAGCCTGTGTAGTGTGAGTGCTCCACGTTAGAAATGTTACATGTGCTCATTGAGACATTTCTGTGCAGAATATTTGAATACGTGTTCATGTACCTTCATCATCTCTTTTGAGAGTTCTCTCATGGTAGCTTGAATCTCTGGGATTTTAACCAGGCTTTGCATGGCCTTCATGACCTCTGTGCTCTTCTGCATTGCACCCACCACTCTTAATACAGCTGTAATGGGAAACCAATGAACAAATGTATACATACAGCATGGTAGCTATAAAAACCCAAAGCATAACACATCCACCAAAATGCTTAAAACGTTGTTCTTTTCATCACATTGGTTCCACTTTTTTTCCTTTATCAAAAAGGTTATGGGGTAGTGGATCAGTGGAAGAGTGTTCAAACTTCTATATGTGCCACATTTTTTAGTCTATTTAATGATTCCATGCCATCTGTGAACCTACAGAGCACATTGTTGGGTCTGTAAATAAAAACTTTACTTACACAACTGATTCTTCATACTGAGCAGCACGGAGTTCATTTGGGCTTTAGAGGCATACAGCTTGTTGATGGCTTTCTTTGAGTGAATCATCTCTTTGGCGAGGACGATGCAGACATCTTTCTGTCCCTTCTTTGCAGCATCTTTGATCGATCTCTTCACCTTCTCCTCCTCTCTTTGAATATCTTTGGAAAAATATACAATATGCACAATCACAACTTCTGTTAAGTAGAGTTAACGAACTGAACAATTTAATTACAATAGACTGCATTTGTCAAAATAACAGTAAGCGGTGTATTAAGACCTCACCTCGAATCTGTCTGTCAATAACTCTCATTTCTTTCCTGATTTTGAGAGACCATTCATTGATCTATGGGAAAGAGATGAAGACAGTTTAAGATCAGCTACCTGTTGTGATTTTACCAACAGGCGTGTAAAGCCGATGTTATCATTTTGGTTTTCCATAACAACCCGCGTACTGACCACAGAATTAAACCAAACTTTTTACAGTGCTTCGTTTAAAATGGCATTACGTAATAGAGCATGTTACCAAGAAGTGTGACAAGCGAGCTATTTATAGGCCTGCTATTATTTACAATGGAACAGTTAATAAAATCCGTTAACTCCCGTCGTCCGCCATAACCGATGTTTTACTTACGAGGTCCTTCGGTGGTTTCTCTTGTGTTTTTCCAAAAAGCCCCATTTTGAACTTGTAAATTAGATAGTTGAACAGCGACGAGCTCAATCAAAACAGTGCATTACAAGTCCACTTCCTGCTTCCAGCCTCTCGGTGTATGACAACATAGGTAATTTCCGGTTATGGTAAGTATAGTTTACTTTTCATAATAAAAGTACGGCTTGAGCTGTATTTTCCCGTTATTATCAACACATATTGTTTTTAAAGTTTTGTTATTTCGAAATAGACAAATATAAAAATATACAATTTAAATGATTGACAAATAAATAAATAAATACTTTTTTCCATATACATACAATTATATAAATACATAAAATATATTTATTTATTTACTTATTAATAGAGTGGGCTAATAGGACAGTGATGTAAACATCAGTTAGGAAGCTAAATACTTTTTAAGCTCATTTGTTTTTCTTTGTATTCATTCACTTTTTGTTCTGTCTCATTGTGTGCGGCTCATTGGAAAGGCTTTGGAAACTGTGCTGTGAACCAGCAGAGTGTAGAGCACCCCTTTGATAGAGAGACTCTTTTGCTCTCTCCAGGCTTTGAACATTTGAAATGATAATCTAATTCTTACAGGCATGAATTGTGATGAGGCACAGCTAAACTGTAAAAAAAAAAAAAAAAAAAAAAATCAATCTTGATAAGATTAAGCATATTTAATAAAACGTATTAACGAATTCATTTTACCCCATAATGAAAAACAGATCATTAAAAACTAATACAAATTGATTAATAAGCCCACCCAGCAACGCCTTTCTTTAATATGAAAATAATAATCTCCCCTCAGTTGTAGTCAGATATTTTCGATTATAAAGTTGACAGTGTCAGATATATCCTTTTATGTATGTATATTTTAATCACCAAATAATAAACCCATCTGGCAACGCTTTCCTTTAACATGAAAATAGTAATCTTCCATCAGCTGCAGTCTGACGTTTTCGATTATAAAGATGGCGGAGTTAATTATATCCTTTAATTATTAATATAATTACTGTTTATTTATTTATTTTCATCTCCTCATCCAGTGATGGACCCCTGGCTCTCTCATAGGTCGTTTAACTGCACGGTCATTCCCAGTGACGTAAAAATGCGAGTTTCTTTCGCCAGGTTCTAGATTTTTCGTCCTTATCTGGGACGCTGCGCCAATCGAATTGCTGTTTGGTGTCCAGTAGCCAATCAGAAGCGCCCGTGGGCGGGGTTTGGCTGATTTCCAGTCTCTTGCCAAATGCGCAGGTTTACCCATATTGCCGGTTGACAATATCAGTGGAGGCTGCAAGAATGCAGTAGGAGCGTCCTCTGCTAGGATTAGAGAGGAAGAATTATCTATAAAAAGCCCGACTTACATAATAGCGCACTCAGGCACATACTGTAGAATAGGGGTGTTGTGTTCTCACCCAGCTGCACTGTTAAAACTGGACCGGAGGTGTTAAGAATAAAGAAATAAGGATTGAACATGTCTGTGGTGGGAATTGATGTGGGTTTCCAGAACTGTTACATCGCTGTTGCCAGGAGCGGCGGCATTGAAACCATTGCAAATGAATACAGTGACAGATGCACTCCGTAAGTATAGCATTGCCATCCCTGTAAAATGATGCTGTGTGTTGTTACGCAACGTTTGCTGTTGCCTAGCTGGCCATGTTCCCGATCCGGTGCATTTTGCTCCTTCGACTTTGTCCGAAAGATGCTATAAGCCCGTCGCGCATCTCCATTTTGCACGAACTATCAGTTTAACCGCTATATGAGTCTTATCGGTGTTTGCTACGCCCTGAAACGTGTCTGAGAGCAATGCCAAAGTAGGCTGTTTTGTGCCTTTAGTCATCCAATTAGCTTATTATCACGAGAACGCCGAAGTCCTTATTTGATCACGTGAATAAGAGACACGCACGGCGTAATTCCCAGCTGTCATTCACACATTCAGTCGCTTGTGAAAAGGATTAGCTAGATTGACTGTTTGTGGCTTTGAACAAGTGCATGTAGTGCACGACCACTGCACGTGAACGGTATAATCTGACAGCCTGCATGGGGTGAATCCACGAGACTGTGACCGCGGAGTCGTGTAGGTTGTTCTGTCGTCAAATCCACTCTCTCTCGTTTGGGCGCGGCAGCACATACAATCACAATTAAATGTTAGGTAGCCTATTTGTTGGGAATTTTTCATACACGGGGTTTTGGACAACTGGCCTGAAAGGAATCCCAATTGAGGCGTTGTAGGAGGCCACTGCGGCGCTTACTCAAATCGAATTATGTTGCTAGCGCATCCTCAGTTTATCCTGCAACACTAGTTACAGATGACACTGATTCTTGAAATATGGGACATAACACGTCCCACAACTTTACCTGCCATCGGTTTTAATACAGCAACATTTGCACTGACAATAATCGGAGATGATGACTAGAATGTTCTTTAGACAAATGAAGCTTTCGTCATTTTATTAAAATTATGACATTATATGACGACAAAAAACCATCAGTCTTCACACCATAATTCAGTACTTCGTGTCAGTTAATGTACACTACTGTGCAAAAGTCTTAGGCCGCTAGTGTTTTCACCAACAAAAAATGGTTTTAAGTCAGTTATTTCTATCTTTTGCTGTAGTGTGTCAGTAGGAAATAACAGTTTACATTTACAAACATTATTTTTGCCATTAATTGTAATAATCCAGTGAGATTTTTGTTTGCACAAGGAGTCTGACAACAGCCAGTGCTCCACACAGAGATCTGATCTCACCATCATCCAGTCTGTCTGGAATGACATGAAGAAACAGAACAAACTGAGACAGACTAAATCCAGAAGAACTGTGGCAACATCTCCAAGATGCTTCAAGAGACCTACCTGCAAAGCTACCTGAAAAACTATGCGCAAGTGCACATGGGGCAAAAGCTGTTTTAAATGCATAGTGTGCTCACACCAAATGTTGATTTAATTTAGTTAATAGAAGTTAATTGATAAATAAAATCTATTTATGGCATTATTTCTGAAAGCATCCTCACTTTACAGCATTTTTACCCAAGTGCCTAAAACTTTTCACAGTACTGTAGCTTTGCAGGTAGGTTTCTTGAAGCATCTTGGAGACGTTGCTTCGGAACACAAAAGAAGATATTTTGAAGAATGTTGGTAATCAAATGGTTTTGGTCACCATTGACTTCAATTTTAAAATATTTCTCAAATTATCTTTTTATGTTCCACAGAAGAAAGAAAGTCGTACAGTTTTGAAAAGATGAGGGTGATTACATGGTGACAGATTTATTGTTTATCAGAATTATCATTTAAAGTCTTCTTTATGTATTTGACCTGTTATTATGAGTTCAGCAAGGTCACAATTGTAAAAGAAATATTTGGGATTTTTAGAAAATTACCTAGAAATCATTGTAAAATGACTAAATTACATAGACTTACAAATAACAGAAAAACAATGTGCAATTCTATCTATCTGTCTATCTATCTATCTATCTATCTATCTATAGGAAACATTTTCTGTCTGCTAGTGACAATCCAATAGATGGGGCTGAAAATGAGTTTGAAACATCCTGTTGTCTCATTCTATTCATTCTATAAAATATAAAATGTGAATTAATATTTCACATAATATTATTTCTGTTGTTGACTTATATTGATTGCTACTATAGAAAACACACATTTTGTGAAAACCATGGAAGTATGAGGTTGCATCCAAACATGTTAAAATAAATCTCAAACATAGATTGAACATGTTGAACAGATTAATCCAAATGATTTCAAACAAGTTTCTTTTTTATGTTTCTTCTTTTTAAGTATTTCTCTTTTTTCAGTTTGTAGCCTGTATAATTCCACTGATAATTTCCAATATCATAATTCTAGTGGTTATATGAAATGCAGAAGTCAGCTTGCTGCCTCTCATAAGAAATTATATTGAAGACCTCTAGTTGCTAGCAGTCTTGATATGTCTTTTCAAATCTCAAAGCTTGTTTCACACCATAACATGGTATGCAACCCAGGAAACACTATAAGCACTAGGGAAGACGCTGTCCAAGGTGCTGATCCACACCTTGCACATCCAGGTTCTATAATGCATCAGTTTGGAAATAAAATATGGAGGGTGTTGTCACAATGTATGATACATTTATGAACATCTCATCTTTTCCAACAGAGCATGCATTTCTCTGGCCACTAAAAACCGGACCATTGGAAATGCTGCTAAAAGTCAGGTACGAAATGCTTTCTAATTGATTAAACCTTTGAAATGTTTGCTAATCATAAAATTAGGTGGGATATTAACCAAATAACATGCCCCCTACAGATCATAACTAACTTTAAGAACACGGTTCATGGCTTTAAGAAGTTTCACGGTCGAGCGTTTGATGACCAGTTTGTTCAAGGGGAAAAATCCAAGTTGCCTTACAGCCTTCACAAACTGGACAATGGCAGCGCTGGAATAAAGGTGATATACTGTGTTTGTCATTACTTTGAAAACTGTTTTGCAATAGTAGATCACTTCTGATCAAAAAAATGCATAGACAAAACTTGAGTAGTTGTGTGCATTTTAAATGACCCTTTCAGGAAAACTGTTCTCAAGAACACTGCAAAAAGCAATCGTGTGAAACGTCTAGAATGTTAAACATGCTAGAGGTTGTCTTACATTTGCATTGTCACAGGTACGTTATCTGAATGAGGACAAGGTGTTTACCATCGAGCAGATGACTGCCATGTTGCTCACCAAGCTGAAAGAAACTTCTGAGCATGCCTTGAAGAAGCCTGTGGTGGACTGTGTGATATCTGTGAGTGCTTCTAAATCATTGAACCTAGCATATTTCCAGTAGTGCGCTTGACAGGCCTGTCATCTCTTTGACATGCTTGGCTTTTCTCCAGGTCCCCAGTTTCTTTACGGATGTAGAAAGGAGATCCCTGATGGACGCAACTCAGATTGCTGGGCTGAACTGCTTGAGGCTGATTAACGACACAACAGCAGGTCAGCAAAATTAAGCTGTTGAATTTTATTTTTATGTTGTCATTATCTAGCTAAACAGAAAACTGTAGCATCTAAATGAACTGGTTTTAAGTTAAAAATATTATTTAACATCCACGAGTCAAACTAAGTGATTTACACCAACAAAACTAATGTTTATGCATTAAATCAGGTAGAAATAGTTCTTTAAAGGGATAGTTCACCCAAAAATTTACATTTAGGTTACTTTTTTCTTTAGTAGAACAGTAAATAAGATTTTTAGCTGAAACTGTGGTCCTTGGTGTTTCTTAAATGCAAGTCAATGGCTACCGTCACTTGAGAGTCAAAAAATCAGGCAACACAAAATTAATACCTGTGGTGACGATATGTTGAGGTCTTGTGAAGCAAAACGATTGGTCTGTTCAAGAAACAGAACATTATTTACAACATAGTTACCTGAAATCCATAGCCTCAGATGTCTGGTTTGTGAACAAATCATTCTTTTGAACTGGTTCTTTTTAGTGAACTATTTGAACCAGTTCACCAAATCAGACAAAACCTTCTGAAGTTACTCAATCAAAACTCACTTTCGGACATTTTCTGACTATCACTGACTCAAAATGAGCCAAAATACCGACATATATATTCCTATGATGACTGATTCAGTGCTTCAGTTCCTCCAGCAATAACTGAACTGAGGAAACAGTTCAGACTTGGGCCAAAGATGAGCTGCTGATAAAAGCATGCATGAACCAAGAACTTAAATGAAGCGGCAAAATGAAAGTTTTCATGATTTCTCATGGTTTATGTAAAAAGGTGAGCTGAGGGTGAGTAAATTAACATCAAACTTTCATTTTTGGCTGAGCCATCCCTTTAAGATAACAATTGCGAGGTACCACTTTTAACAGTGTGCATGTTGTTGAAAAAGAAACTACACAAAACAAATTTTTTTAACTAAATAAAACAGGCTGCATGCATGTTATGTAGATTTACTGTAAAGGTTGATTTGCATATTGTACATGTGTTAGGGATTTCAACATGATATTAGTTCTTAATGACTGAATAAAATGAATACACATTTTAGATAATATGAATACATACAGCACTCTCTGTCTCTTGTTATTGCTGTCATGACAGTAATTACCCCTTCTAAGGTTGCCAATCCTGATCTAGCTGAATGTGTGAGGGTGTTGCGGAAGCAAATTTAATGTGTGATGACTGACAAAAACATGATTCATGAATCAAGTGATTACAGTTTCCTTCCCTTGTGTAATGATGTTTTTTTTTAGCCATTTTCAACATCTTCGACAGAGTAACTGTTTGCAGTAATAATGCTGTTGGCCAGTGCTCCCTGTTGGGTAACTAAACAGTTGTTTGTGTTATGCACAAGTGGTTTGAATAACTGTTTAGAGTGTTTTTTACTTCTAACTTCTCCTTCAGCCATTTCATGGCAACAATTTTAAGCAGGATATTACCTACTACAAAAATATGTTATCATAAATAGGCTATTTACAGTTTTTTTTAATTGCTAACATCCTTTTGTCCAATCTCTAGTCACATTTTCAAAACTCTAAACACAATTAGCACAACATCCGTCTGTTGTGACCGTACCATTAAC